>JANCRA010000381.1:7500-49898 GCA_024362935.1 Setophaga petechia
AGGAAGGAAGAAAAGAAGGAAAGAAGTATTTCAGGAAGCATTACAGGATGTATTCCAAGAAGTAGTCAAAAATGGAAGGAAGGAAGGAAGGAAGGAAGGAAGGAAGGAAGGAAGGAAGGAAGGAAGGAAGGAAGGAAGGAAGGAAGGAAGGAAGGAAGGAAGGAAGGAAGGAAGGAAGGAAGGAAGGAAGGAAGGAAGGAAGGAAGGAAGGAAGGAAGGAAGGAAGGAAGGAAGGAAGGAAGTATTGCAGGAAGTATTCCAGGAAGGAAGGAAAGAAGCAAGGAGGGAAGGAAGGAAAGAAGTTAAGAAAGAAGGGGAGAAGGAAAGAAGGAAAGAAGGAAGGAAGTATGTATGCTAGGACAGAAGAAAAGAAGGAAAATAGAATTCCAGGAAGTATTCCAGGAAGTATTCCAGGAAGTATTCCAGGAAGTATTCCCGAAAGTATTCCAGAAAGGAAGGAAGGTAAGGAGGAAGGAAGGTAAGAAGGAAAGAAGGAAGTATGTATTCCAGGAAGGAAGAAATGAAGGAAGGAAGTATTTCAGGAAGCATTACAGGAAGTATTCCAGGAAGTAGTCCAAAATGGACGGAAAGAAGGATTGCAGGAAGTATTCCAGGAAGGAAGGAAAGAAGCAAGGAGGGAAGGAAGGAGAGAAGTTAAGAAAGAAGGGGAGAAGGAAAGAAGGAATGAAGGAAGGAAGTATGTAGCTAGGAAAGAAGAAAAGAAGGAAAAAAGAATTCCAGGAAGTATGCCAGGGATTATTCCAGGGAGTATTCCAGAAAGGAAGGAAGGTAAGAAGGAAGGAAGGTAAGAAGGAAAGAAGGAAGTATGTATTCCAGGAAGGAAGAAATGAAGGAAGGAAGTATTTCAGGAAGCATTACAGGAAGTATTCCAGGAAGTAGTCCAAAATGGAAGGAAGGAAGGAAGTATTGCAGGAAGAATTCCAGGAACGAAGGAAAGAAGCAAGGAGGGAAGGAAGGAAAGAAGTGAAGAAAGAAGGGGAGAAGGAAAGAAGGAAAGAAGGAAGGAAGTATGTATGCTAGAAAAGAAGAAAAGAAGGAAAAAAGAATTCCAGGAAGTATTCCAGGAAGTATTCCAGGAAGTATTCCAGAAAGGAAGGAAGGTAAGAAGGAAGGAAGGTAAGAAGGAAAGAAGGAAGTATGTATTCCAGGTAGAAAGAAATGAAGGAAGGAAGTATTTCAGGAAGCATTACAGGAAGTATTCAGGAAGTAGTCCAAAATGGAAGGAAGGAAGGAAGGAAGGAAGGAAGGAAGTATTGCAGGAAGTATTCCAGGAAGGAAAAAAAGAAGCAAGGAGGGAAGGAAGGAAAGAAGTGAAGAAAGAAGGGGAGAAGGAAAGAAGGAAAGAAGGAAGGAAGTATGTATGCTAGGAAAGAAGAAAAGACTGAAAAGAGAATTCCAGGAAGTATTCCAGGAAGTATTCCAGGAAGTATTCCCGGAAGTATTCCAGGAAGTATTCCAGAAAGAAATGAAGGTAAGAAGGAAGGAAGGTAAGAAGGAAAGAAGGAAGTATGTATTCCAGGAAGGAAGAAATGAAGGAGGAAGTATTTCAGGAAGCATTACAGGAAGTATTCCAGGAAGTAGTCCAAAATGGAAGGAAGGAAGGAAGTATTGCAGGAAGCATTCCAGGAACGAAGGAAAGAAGCATGGAGGGAAGGAAGGAAAGAAGTTAAGAAAGAAGGGGAGAAGGAAAGAAGGAAAGAAGGAAGGAAGTATGTATGCTAGGAAAGAAGAAAAGAAGGAAAAAAGAATTCCAGGAAGTATTCCAGGAAGTATTCCAGGAAGTATTCCAGGAAGTATATCAGGAAGTATTCCAGGAAGTATTCCAGAAAGGAAGGAAGGTAAGAAGGAAGGAAGGTAAGAAGGAAAGAAGGAAGTATGTATTCCAGGAAGGAAGAAATGAAGGAAGGAATTATTTCAGGAAGCATTACAGGAAGTATTCCAGGAAGTAGTCCAAAATGGAAGGAAGGAAGGAAGTATTGCAGGAAGTATTCCAGGAAGGAAGGAAAGAAGCAAGGAGGGAAGGAAGGAAAGAAGTTAAGAAAGAAGGGGAGAAGGAAAGAAGGAAAGAAGGAAGGAAGTATATATGCTAAAAAAGAAGAAAAGAAGGAAAAAAGAATTCCAGGAAGTATTCCAGGAAGTATTCCAGAAAGTAATTCAGAAAAGAAGGAAGGTAAGAAGGCAGGAAGGTAAGAAGGAAAGAAGGAAGTATGTATTCCAGGAAGGAAGAAATGAAGGAAGGAATTATTTCAGGAAGCATTACAGGAAGTATTCCAGGAAGTAGTCCAAAATGGAAGGAAGGAAGGAAGTATTGCAGGAAGTATTCCAGGAAGGAAGGAAAGAAGCAAGGAGGGAAGGAAGGAAAGAAGTTAAGAAAGAAGGGGAGAAGGAAAGAAGGAAAGAAGGAAGGAAGTATGTATGCTATGAAAGAAGAAAAGAAGGAAAAAAGAATTCCAAAAAGTATTCCAGGAAGTATTCCAGGAAGTATTCCCGGAAGTAATCCAGTAAGGAAGGAAGGTAAGAAGGAAGGAAAATAAGAAGGAAAGAAGGAAGTATGTATTCCAGGAAGGAAGAAATGAAGGAAGGAAGTATTTCAGGAAGCATTACAGGAAGTATTCCAGGAAGTAGTCCAAAATGGAATGAAGGAAGTATTGCAGGAAGTATTCCAGGAAGGAAGGAAAGAAGCAAGGAGGGAAGGAAGGAAAGAAGTTAAGAAAGAAGTGGTGAAGGAAAGAAGGAAATAAGGAAGGAAGTATGTAGCTAGGAAAGAAGAAAAAAAGGAAAAAAGAATTCCAGGAAGTATGCCAGGGAGTATTCCAGGAAGTATTCCAGAAAGGAAGGAAGGTAAGAAGGAAGGAAGGTAAGAAGGAAAGAAGGAAGTATGTATTCCAGGAAGGAAGAAATGAAGGAAGGAAGTATTTCAGGAAGCATTACAGGAAGTATTCCAGGAAGTAGTCCAAAATGGAAGGAAGGAAGGAAGGAAGTATTGCAGGAAGTATTCCAGGAAGGAAGGAAAGAAGCAAGGAGGGAAGGAAGGAAAGAAGTTAAGAAAGAAGGGGAGAAGGAAAGAAGGAAAGAAGGAAGGAAGTATGTATGCTAGGAAAGAAGAAAAGAAGGAAAAAAGAATTCCAGGAAGTATTCCAGGAAGTATTCCAGGAAGTAATCCAGAAAGGAAGGAAGGTAAGAAGGAAGGAAGGAAAGAATTAAGGAAGGTAAGAAGGAAACAAGGAAGTATGTATTCCAGGAAGGAGGAAATGAAGGAAGGAAGTATTTCAGGAGGCATTACAGGAAGTATTCCAGGAAGTAGTCCAAAATGGAAGGAAGGAAGGAAGGAAGTATTGCAGGAAGTATTCCAGGAAGGAAGGAAAGAAGCAAGGAGGGAAGTAAGAAAAAAGTTAAGAAAGAAGGGGAGAAGGAAAGAAGGAAAGAAGGAAGGAAGTATGTATGCTAGGAAAGAAGAAAAGAAGGAAAAAAGAATTCCAGGAAGTATTCCAGGAAGTATTGCAGGAAGTATTCCAGGAAGTATTCCAGAAAGGAAGGAAGGTAAGAAGGAAGGAAGGTAAGAAGGAAAGAGGGTAGTATGTATTCCAGGAAGGAAGAAATGAAGGAAGGAAGTATTTCAGGAAGCATTACAGGAAGTATTCCAGGAAGTAGTCCAAAATGGAAGGAAGGAAGGAAGGAAGTATTGCAGGAAGTATTCCAGGAAGGAAGGAAAGAAGCAAGGAGGGAAGTAAGGAAAGAAGTTAAGAAAGAAGGGGAGAAGGAAAGAAGGAAAGAAGGAAGGAAGTATGTATGCTAGGAAAGGAGAAAACAAGGAAAAAAGAATTCCAGGAAGTATTCCAGGAAGTATTCCAGGAAGGATTCCAGGAAGTATTCCCGGAAGTAATCCAGAAAGGAAGGAAGGTAAGAAGGAAGGAAGGTAAGAAGGAAAGAAGGAAGTATGTATTCCAGGAAGGAAGAAATGAAGGAAGGAAGCATTTCAAAAAGCATTACAGGAAGTATTCCAGGAAGTAGTCCAAAATGGAAGGAAGGAAGGAAGTATTGCAGGGAGTATTCCAGGAAGGAAGGAAAGAAGCAAGGAGGGAAGGAAGGAAAGACGTTAAGAAAGAAGGGGAGAAGGAAAGAAGGAAAGAAGGAAGGAAGTATGTATGCTAGGAAAGAAGAAAAGAAGGAAAAAAGAATTCCAGGAAGTATTCCAGGAAGTATTCCAGGAAGTATTCCCGGAAGTATTCCCGCAAGTATTCCAGAGAGGAAGGAAGGTAAGAAGGAAGGAAGGTAAGAAGGAAAGAAGGAAGTATGTATTCCAGGAAGGAAGAAATGAAGGAAGGAAGTATTTCAGGAAGCATTACAGGAAGTATTCCAGGAAGTAGTCCAAAATGGAAGGAAGGAAGGAAGTACTGCAGGAAGTATTCCAGGTAGGAAGGAAAGTAGCAAGGAGGGAAGGAACGAAAGAAGTTAAGAAAGAAGGGGAGAAGGAAAGAAGGAAAGAAGGAAGGAAGTATGTATGCTAGGAAAGAAGAAAAGAAGGAAAAAAGAATTCCAGGAAGTATTCCAGGAAGTATTCCAGGAAGTATTCCAGGAAGTATTCCAGAAAGGAAGGAAGGAAAGAAGGAAGGAAGGAAGGTAAGAAGGTAAGAAGGAAGTATGTATTCCAGGAAGGAAGAAATGAAGGAAGGAAGTATTTCAGGAAGCATTTCAGGAAGTATTCCAGGAAGTAGTCAAAAATGGAAGGCAGGAAGGAAGGATGTATTGCAGGAAGTATTCCAGGAAGGAAGGAAAGAAGCAAGGAGGGAAGTAAGGAAAGAAGTTAAGAATGAAAGGGGAGAAGTTGAGAAGGAAAGAAGGAAGGAAGTATGTAGCTCAGGAAAGAAGAAAAGAAGGAAAAAAGAATTCCAGGAAGTATTCCAGGAAGTATTCCAGGAAGTATTCCAGAAAGGAAGGAAGGTAAGAAGGAAGGAAGGTAAGAAGGAAAGAAGGAAGTATGTATTCCAGGAAGGAAGAAATGAAGGAAGGAAGTATTTCAGGAAGCATTACAGGAAGTATTCCAGGAAGTAGTCCAAAAAGGAAGGAAGGAAGGAAGGAAGTATTGCAGGAAGTATTCCAAGAAGGAAGGAAAGAAGCAAGGAGGGAAGGAAGGAAAGAAGTTAAGAAAGAAGGGGAGAAGGAAAGAAGGAAAGAAGGAAGGAAGTATGTATGCTAGGAATGAAGAAAAGAAGGAAAAAATAATTCCAGGAAGTATTCCAGGAAGTATTCCAGGAAGTATATCAGGAAGTATTCCAGGAAGTATTCCAGAAAGGAAGGAAGGTAAGAAGGAAGGAAGGTAAGAAGGAAAGAAGGAAGTATGTATTCCAGGAAGGAAGAAATGAAGGAAGGAATTATTTCAGAAAGCATTACAGGAAGTATTCCAGGAAGTAGTCCAAAATGGAAGGAAGGAAGGAAGTATTGCAGGAAGTATTCCAGGAAGGAAGGAAAGAAGCAAGGAGGGAAGGAAGGAAAGAAGTTAAGAAAGAAGGGGAGAAGGAAAGAAGGAAAGAAGGAAGGAAGTATATATGCTAAAAAAGAAGAAAAGAAGGAAAAAAGAATTCCAGGAAGTATTCCAGGAAGTATTCCAGAAAGTAATTCAGAAAAGAAGGAAGGTAAGAAGGCAGGAAGGTAAGAAGGAAAGAAGGAAGTATGTATTCCAGGAAGGAAGAAATGAAGGAAGGAATTATTTCAGGAAGCATTACAGGAAGTATTCCAGGAAGTAGTCCAAAATGGAATGAAGGAAGTATTGCAGGAAGTATTCCAGGAAGGAAGGAAAGAAGCAAGGAGGGAAGGAAGGAAAGAAGTTAAGAAAGAAGTGGTGAAGGAAAGAAGGAAATAAGGAAGGAAGTATGTAGCTAGGAAAGAAGAAAAAAAGGAAAAAAGAATTCCAGGAAGTATGCCAGGGAGTATTCCAGGAAGTATTCCAGAAAGGAAGGAAGGTAAGAAGGAAGGAAGGTAAGAAGGAAAGAAGGAAGTATGTATTCCAGGAAGGAAGAAATGAAGGAAGGAAGTATTTCAGGAAGCATTACAGGAAGTATTCCAGGAAGTAGTCCAAAATGGAAGGAAGGAAGGAAGGAAGTATTGCAGGAAGTATTCCAGGAAGGAAGGAAAGAAGCAAGGAGGGAAGGAAGGAAAGAAGTTAAGAAAGAAGGGGAGAAGGAAAGAAGGAAAGAAGGAAGGAAGTATGTATGCTAGGAAAGAAGAAAAGAAGGAAAAAAGAATTCCAGGAAGTATTCCAGGAAGTATTGCAGGAAGTATTCCAGGAAGTATTCCAGAAAGGAAGGAAGGTAAGAAGGAAGGAAGGTAAGAAGGAAAGAAGGAAGTATGTATTCCAGGAAGGAAGAAATGAAGGAAGGAAGTATTTCCGGAAGCATTACACGAAGCATTCCAGGAAGTAGTCCAAAATGGAAGGAAGGATGGAAGGAAGTATTCCAGGAAGGAAGGAAAGAAGCAAGGAGGGAAGAAAGGAAAGAAGAAAGAAGGGGAGAAGGAAAGAAGGAAAGAAGGAAGGAAGTATGTATGCTAGGAAAGAAGAAAAGAAGGAAAAAAGAATTCCAGGAAGTATTGCAGGAAGTATTCCAGGAAGTATTCCAGAAAGGAAGGAAGGTAAGAAGGAAGGAAGGTAAGAAGGAAAGAAGGACGTATGTATTCCAGGAAGGAAGAAATGAAGGAAGGAATTATTTCAGGAAGCATTACAGGAAGTATTCCAGGAAGTAGTCCAAAATGGAAGGAAGGAAGGAAGGAAGTATTGCAGGAAGTATTCCAGGAAGGAAGGAAAGAAGCAAGGAGGGAAGGAGGGAAAGAAGTGAAGAAAGAAGGGGAGAAGGAAAGAAGGAAAGAAGGAAGGAAGTATGTATGCTAGGAAAGAAGAAAAGAAGGAAAAAAGAATTCCAGGAAGTATTCCAGGAAGTATTCCAGGAAGTATTCCCGGAAGTATTCAAGGAAGTATTCCAGAAAGGAAGGAAGGTAAGATGGAAGGAAGGTAAGAAGGAAAGAAGGTAGTATGTATTCCAGGAAGGAAGAAATGAAGGAAGGAAGTATTTCAGGAAGCATTACAGGAAGTATTCCAGGAAGTAGTCCAAAATGGAAGGAAGGAAGGAAGGAAGTATTGCAGGAAGTATTCCAGGAAGGAAGGAAAGAAGCAAGGAAGGAAGGAAGGAAAGAAGTTAAGAAAGAAGGGGAGAAGGGAAGAAGGAAAGAAGGAAGGAAGTATGTATGCTAGGAAAGAAGAAAAGAAGGAAAAAAGAATTCCAGGAAGTATTCCAGGAAGTATTCCAGAAAGTATTCCAGGAAGTATTCCAGGAAGTAATCCAGAAAGGAAGGAAAGTAAGAAGGAAGGAAGGTAAGAAAGAAAGAAGGAAGTATGTATTCCAGGAAGGAAGAAATGTAGGAAGGAAGTATTTCAGGAAGCATTACAGGAAGTATTCCAGGAAGTAGTCCAAAATGGAAGGAAGGAAGGAAGGAAGTATTGCAGGAATTATTCCAGGAAGGAAGGAAAGAAGCAAGGAGGGAAGGAAGGAAAGAAGTGAAGAAAGAAGGGGAGAAGGAAAGAAGGAAAGAAGGAAGGAAGTATGTATGCTAGGAAAGAAGAAAAGAAGGAAAAAAGAATTCCAGGAAGTATTCCAGGAAGTATTCCAGGAAGTATTCCAGGAGGTATTCCAGGAAGTATTAAAGAAAGCAAGGAAGGTAAGAAGGAAGGAAGGTAAGAAGGAAAGAAGGAAGTATGTATTCCAGGAAGGAAGAAATGAAGGAAGGAAGTATTTCAGGAAGCATTACAGGAAGTATTCCAGGAAGTAGTCCAAAATGGAAGGAAGGAAGGAAGGAAGTATTGCAGGAATTATTCCAGGAAGGAAGGAAAGAAGCAAGGAGGGAAGGAAGGAAAGAAGTGAAGAAAGAAGGGGAGAAGGAAAGAAGGAAAGAAGGAAGGAAGTATGTATGTCAGGAAAGAAGAAAAGAAGGAAAAAAGAATTCCAGGAAGTATTCCAGGAAGTATTCCAGGAAGTAATCCAGAAAGGAAGGAAGGTAAGAAGGAAGGAAGGTAAGAAGGAAAGAAGGAAGTATGTATTCCAGGAAGGAAGAAATGAAGGAAGGAAGTATTTCAGGATGCATTACAGGAAGTATCCTAGGAAGTAGTCCAAAATGGAAGGAAGGAAGTATTGCAGGAAGTATACCAGGAACGAAGGGCAGAAGCAAGGAGGGAAGGAAAGAAAGAAGTTAAGAAGGAAGGGGAGAAGTTGAGAAGGAAAGAAGGAAGGAAGTATGTAGCTCAGGAAAGAAGAAAAGAAGGAAAAAAGAATTCCAGGAAGTATTCCAGGAAGTATTCCAGGAAGTATTCCAGAAAGGAAGGAAGGTAAGAAGGAAGGAAGGTAAGAAGGAAAGAAGGAAGTATGTATTCCAGGAAGGAAGAAATGAAGGAAGGAAGTATTTCAGGAAGCATTACAGGAAGTATTCCAGGAAGTAGTCCAAAAAGGAAGGAAGTAAGGAAGGAAGTATTGCAGGAAGTATTCCAGGAAGGAAGGAAAGAAGCAAGGAGGGAAGGAAGGAAAGAAGTTAAGAAAGAAGGGGAGAAGGAAAGAAGGAAAGAAGGAAGGAAGTATGTATGCTAGGAATGAAGAAAAGAAGGAAAAAAGAATTCCAGGAAGTATTCCAGGAAGTATTCCAGGAAGTATTCACGGAAGTATTCCAGGAAGTATTCCAGAAAGGAAGGAAGGTAAGATGGAAGGAAGGTAAGAACGAAAGAAGGTAGTATGTATTCCAGGAAGGAAGAAATGAAGGAAGGAAGTATTTCAGGAAGCATTACAGGAAGTATTCCAGGAAGTAGTCCAAAATGGAAGGAAGGAAGGAAGGAAGTATTGCAGGAAGTATTCCAGGAAGGAAGGAAAGAAGCAAGCAGGGAAGGAACGAAAAAGTTAAGAAAGGAGGGTAGAAGGAAAGAAGGAAAGAAGGAAGGAAGTATGTATGCTAGGAAAGAAGAAAAGAAGGAAAAAAGAATTCCAGGTGGTATTCCAGGAAGTATTCCAGGAAGTATATCAGGAAGTATTCCAGGAAGTATTCCAGAAAGGAAGGAAGGTAAGAAGGAAGGAAGGTAAGAAGGAAAGAAGGAAGTATGTATTCCAGGAAGGAAGAAATGAAGGAAGGAAGTATTTCAGGAAGCATTACAGGAAGTATTCCAGGAAGTAGTCCAAAATGGAAGGAAGGAAGGAAGTATTGCAGGAAGTATTCCAGGAAGGAAGGAAAGAAGCAAGGAGGGAAGGAAGGAAAGAAGTTAAGAAAGAAGGGGAGAAGGAAAGAAGGAAAGAAGGAAGGAAGTATATATGCTAAAAAAGAAGAAAAGAAGGAAAAAAGAATTCCAGGAAGTATTCCAGGAAGTATTCCAGAAAGTAATTCAGAAAAGAAGGAAGGTAAGAAGGCAGGAAGGTAAGAAGGAAAGAAGGAAGTATGTATTCCAGGAAGGAAGAAATGAAGGAAGGAAGTATTTCAGGAAGCATTACAGGAAGTATTCCAGGAAGTAGTCCAAAATGGAAGGAAGGAAGGAAGTATTGCAGGAAGTATTCCAGGAAGGAAGGAAAGAAGCAAGGAGGGAAGGAAGGAAAGAAGTTAAGAAAGAAGGGGAGAAGGAAAGAAGGAAAGAAGGAAGGAAGTATGTATGCTAGGAAAGAAGAAAAGAAGGAAAAAAGAATTCCAAAAAGTATTCCAGGAAGTATTCCAGGAAGTATTCCCGGAAGTAATCCAGCAAGGAAGGAAGGTAAGAAGGAAGGAAAATAAGAAGGAAAGAAGGAAGTATGTATTCCAGGAAGGAAGAAATGAAGGAAGGAAGTATTTCAGGAAGCATTACAGGAAGTATTCCAGGAAGTAGTCCAAAATGGAATGAAGGAAGTATTGCAGGAAGTATTCCAGGAAGGAAGGAAAGAAGCAAGGAGGAAAGGAAGGAAAGAAGTTAAGAAAGAAGTGGTGAAGGAAAGAAGGAAATAAGGAAGGAAGTATGTAGCTAGGAAAGAAGAAAAAAAGGAAAAAAGAATTCCAGGAAGTATGCCAGGGAGTATTCCAGGAAGTATTCCAGAAAGGAAGGAAGGTAAGAAGGAAGGAAGGTAAGAAGGAAAGAAGGAAGTATGTATTCCAGGAAGGAAGAAATGAAGGAAGGAAGTATTTCAGGAAGCATTACAGGAAGTATTCCAGGAAGTAGTCCAAAATGGAAGGAAGGAAGGAAGGAAGTATTGCAGGAAGTATTCCAGGAAGGAAGGAAAGAAGCAAGGAGGGAAGGAAGGAAAGAAGTTAAGAAAGAAGGGGAGAAGGAAAGAAGGAAAGAAGGAAGGAAGTATGTATGCTAGGAAAGAAGAAAAGAAGGAAAAAAGAATTCCAGGAAGTATTCCAGGAACTATTCCCGGAAGTATTCCAGGAAGTAATCCACAAAGGAAGGAAGGTAAGAAGGAAGGAAGGAAAGAATTAAGGAAGGTAAGAAGGAAACAAGGAAGTATGTATTCCAGGAAGGAGGAAATGAAGGAAGGAAGTATTTCAGAAGGCATTACAGGAAGTATTCCAGGAAGTAGTCCAAAATGGAAGGAAGGAAGGAAGGAAGTATTGCAGGAAGTATTCCAGGAAGGAAGGAAAGAAGCAAGGAGGGAAGTAAGGAAAAAGTTAAGAAAGAAGGGGAGAAGGAAAGAAGGAAAGAAGGAAGGAAGTATGTATGCTAGGAAAGAAGAAAAGAAGGAAAAAAGAATTCCAGGAAGTATTCCAGGAAGTATTGCAGGAAGTATTCCAGGAAGTATTCCAGAAAGGAAGGAAGGTAAGAAGGAAGGAAGGTAAGAAGGAAAGAAGGAAGTATGTATTCCAGGAAGGAAGAAATGAAGGAAGGAAGCATTTCAAAAAGCATTACAGGAAGTATTCCAGGAAGTAGTCCAAAATGGAAGGAAGGAAGGAAGTATTGCAGGGAGTATTCCCGGAAGGAAGGAAAGAAGCAAGGAGGGAAGGAAGGAAAGAAGTTAAGAAAGAAGGGGAGAAGGAAAGAAGGAAAGAAGGAAGGAAGTATGTATGCTAGGAAAGAAGAAAAGAAGGAAAAAAGAATTCCAGGAAGTATTCCAGGAAGTATTCCAGGAAGTATTCCCGGAAGTATTCCCGCAAGTATTCCAGAGAGGAAGGAAGGTAAGAAGGAAGGAAGGTAAGAAGGAAAGAAGGAAGTATGTATTCCAGGAAGGAAGAAATGAAGGAAGGAAGTATTTCAGGAAGCATTACAGGAAGTATTCCAGGAAGTAGTCCAAAATGGAAGGAAGGAAGGAAGTACTGCAGGAAGTATTCCAGGTAGGAAGGAAAGTAGCAAGGAGGGAAGGAACGAAAGAAGTGAAGAAAGAAGGGGAGAAGGAAAGAAGGAAAGAAGGAAGGAAGTATGTATGCTAGGAAAGAAGAAAAGAAGGAAAAAAGAATTCCAGGAAGTATTCCAGGAAGTATTCCAGGAAGTATTCCAGGAAGTATTCCAGAAAGGAAGGAAGGAAAGAAGGAAGGAAGGAAGGTAAGAAGGTAAGAAGGAAGTATGTATTCCAGGAAGGAAGAAATGAAGGAAGGAAGTATTTCAGGAAGCATTACAGGAAGTATTCCAGGAAGTAGTCAAAAATGGAAGGCAGGAAGGAAGGACGTATTGCAGGAAGTATTCCAGGAAGGAAGGAAAGAAGCAAGGAGGGAAGGAAGGAAAGAAGTTAAGAAAGAAGGGGAGAAGGAAAGAAGGAAAGAAGGAAGGAAGTATGTATGCTAGGAAAGGAGAAAAGAAGGAAAAAAGAATTCCAGGAAGTATTCCAGGAAGTATTCCCGGAAGTATTCCAGGAAGTAATCCAGAAAGGAAGGAAGGAAAGAAGGAAGGAAGGAAAGAATTAAGGAAGGTAAGAAGGAAAGAAGGAAGTATGTATTCCAGGAAGCAGGAAATGAAGGAAGGAAGTATTTCAGGAAGCATTACAGGAAGTATTCCAGGAAGTAGTCCAAAATGGAAGGAAGGAAGGAAGGAAGTATTGCAGGAAGTATTCCAGGAAGGAAGGAAAGAAGCAAGGAGGGAAGTAAGGAAAAAGTTAAGAAAGAAGGGGAGAAGGAAAGAAGGAAAGAAGGAAGGAAGTATGTATGCTAGGAAAGAAGAAAAGAAGGAAAAAAGAATTCCAGGAAGTATTCCAGGAAGTATTGCCGGAAGTATTCCAGGAAGTATTCCAGAAAGGAAGGAAGGTAAGAAGGAAGGAAGGTAAGAAGGAAAGAAGGAAGTATGTATTCCAGGAAGGAAGAAATGAAGGAAGGAAGTATTTCAGGAAGCATTACACGAAGTATTCCAGGAAGTAGTCCAAAATGGAAGGAAGGAAGGAAGGAAGGAAGTATTGCAGGAAGTATTCCAGGAAGGAAGGAAAGAAGCAAGGAGGGAAGGACGGAAAGAAGTGAAGAAAGAAGGGGAGAAGGAAAGAAGGAAAGAAGGAAGGAAGTATGTATGCTAGGAAAGGAGAAAAGAAGGAAAAAAGAATTCCAGGAAGTATTCCAGGAAGGATTCCAGGAAGTATTACCGGAAGTATTCCAGAAAGGAAGGAAGGTAAGAAGGAAGGAAGGTAAGAAGGAAAGAAGGAAGTATGTATTCCAAGAAGGAAGAAATGAAGGAAGGAAGTATTTCAAAAAGCATTACAGGAAGTATTCCAGGAAGTAGTCCAAAATGGAAGGAAGGAAGGAAGTATTGAAGGGAGTATTCCAGGAAGGAAGGAAAGAAGCAAGGAGGGAAGGAAGGAAAGAAGTGAAGAAAGAAGGGGAGAAGGAAAGAAGGAAAGAAGGAAGGAAGTATGTATGCTAGGAAAGAAGAAAAGAAGGAAAAAAGAATTCCAGGAAGTATTCCAGGAATTATTCCAGGAAGTATTCCCGGAAGTATTCCCGCAAGTATTCCAGAAAGGAAGGAAGGTAAGAAGGAAGGAAGGTAAGAAGGAAAGAAGGAAGTATGTATTCCAGGAAGGAAGAAATGTAGGAAGGAAGTATTTCAGGAAGCATTACAGGAAGTATTCCAGGAAGTAGTCCAAAATGGAAGGAAGGAAGGAAGTATTGCAGGAAGTATTCCAGGAAGGAAGGAAAGAAGCAAGGAGGGAAGGAAGGAAAGAAGTTAAGAAAGAAGGGGAGAAGGAAAGAAGGAAAGAAGGAAGGAAGTATGTATGCTAGGAAAGAAGAAAATGAGGAAAAAAGAATTCCACGAAGTATTCCAGGAAGTATTCCAGGAAGTATTCCCGGAAGTATTCCAGAAAGGAAGGAAGGTAAGAAGGAAGGAAGGTAAGAAGGAAAGAAGGAAGTATGTATTCCAGGAAGGAAGAAATGAAGGAAGGAATTATTTCAAGAAGCATTACAGGAAGTATTCCAGGATGTAGTCCAAAATGGAAGGAAGGAATGAAGGAAGTATTGCAGGAAGTATTCCAGGAAGGAAGGAAAGAAGCAAGGAGCGAAGGAAGGAAAGAAGTTAAGAAAGAAGGGGAGAAGGAAAGAAGGAAAGAAGGAATGAAGTATGTATGCTAGGAAAGAAGAAAAGAAGGAAAAAAGAATTCCAGGAAGTATTCCAGGAAGTATTCCAGGAAGTATTCCCGGAAGTATTCCAGGAAGTATTCCAGAAAGGAAGGAAGGTAAGAAGGAAGGAAGGTAAGAAGGAAAGAAGGAAGTATGTATTCCAGGAAGGAAGAAATGAAGGAAGTAATATTTCAGGAAGCATTACAGGAAGTATTCCAGGAAGTAGTCCAAAATGGAAGGAAGGAAGGAAGGAAGGAAGGAAGGAAGGAAGGAAGGAAGGAAGGAAGGAAGGAAGGAAGGAAGGAAGGAAGGAAGGAAGGAAGGAAGGAAGGAAGGAAGGAAGGAAGGAAGGAAGGAAGGAAGGAAGGAAGGAAGGAAGGAAGGAAGGAAGGAAGGAAGGAAGGAAGGAAGGAAGGAAGGAAGGAAGGAAGGAAGGAAGGAAGGAAGGAAGGAAGGAAGGAAGGAAGGAAGGAAGGAAGGAAGGAAGGAAGGAAGGAAGGAAGGAAGGAAGGAAGGAAGGAAGGAAGGAAGTATTGCCGGAAGTATTCAAGGAAGGATGGAAAGAAGCAAGGATGGAAGGAAGGGAAGAAGTTAAGAAAGAAGGGGAGAAGGAAAGAAGGAAAGAAGGAAGGATGTATGTATGCTAGGAAAGAAGAAAAGAAGGAAAAAAGAATCCCAGGAAGTATTCCAGGAAGTATTCCAGGAAGTATTCCAGGAAGTATTCCAGAAAGGAAGGAAGGTAAGAAGGAAGGAAGGTAAGAAGGAAAGAAGGAAGTATGTATTCCAGGAAGGAAGAAATGAAGGAAGGAAGTATTTCAGGAAGCATTACAGGAAGTATTCCAGGAAGTAGTCCAAAATGGAAGGAAGGAAGGAAGGAAGTATTGCAGGAAGTATTCCAGGAAGGAAGGAAAGAAGCAAGGAGGGAAGGAAGGAAAGAAGTTAAGAAAGAAGGGGAGAAGGAAAGAAGGAAAGAAGGAAGGAAGTATGTATGCTAGGAAAGAAGAAAAGAAGGAAAAAAGAATTCCAGGAAGTATTCCAGGAAGTATTCCAGGAAGTATTCCCGGAAGTATTCCAGAAAGGAAGGAAGGTAAGAAGGAAGGAAGGTAAGAAGGAAAGAAGGAAGTATGTATTCCAGGAAGGAAGAAATGAAGGAAGGAAGTATTTCAGGAAGCATTACAGGAAGTATTCCAGGAAGTAGTCCAAAATGGAAGGAAGGAAGGAAGGAAGTATTGCAGGAAGTATTCCAGGAAGGAAGGACAGAAGCAAGGAGGGAAAGAAGGAAAGAGGTTAAGAAAGAAGGGGAGAAGGAAAGAAGGAAAGAAGGAAGGAAGTATGTATGCTAGGAAAGAAGAAAAGAAGGAAAAAAGAATTCCACGAAGTATTCCAGGAAGTATTCCAGGAAGTATTCCCGGAAGTATTCCAGAAAGGATAGAAGGTAAGAAGGAAGGAAGGTAAGAAGGAAAGAAGGAAGTATGTATTCCAGGAAGAAAGAAATGAAGGAAGGAAGTATTTCAGGAAGCATTACACGAAGTATTCCAGGAAGTAGTCCAAAATGGAAGGAAGGAAGGAAGGAAGTATTGCAGGAAGTATTCCAGGAAGGAAGGAAAGAAGCAAGGAGGGAAGGAAGGAAAGAAGTTAAGAAAGAAGGGGAGAAGGAAAGAAGGAAAGAAGGAAGGAAGTATGTATGCTAGGAAAGAAGAAAAGAAGGAAAAAAGAATTCCAGGAAGTATTCCAGGAAGTATTCCAGGAAGTATTTCCGGAAGTAATCCAGCAAGGAAGGAAGGTAAGAAGGAAGGAAGGTAAGAAGGAAAGAAGGAAGTATGTATTCCAGGAAGGAAGAAATGAAGGAAGGAAGTATTTCAGGAAGCATTACAGGAAGTATTCCAGGAAGTAGTCCAAAATGGAAGGAAGGAAGGAAGTACTGTAGGAAGTATTCCAGGTAGGAAGGAAAGAAGCAAGGAGGGAAGGAAGGAAAGAAGTTAAGAAAGAAGTGGTGAAGGAAAGAAGGAAATAAGGAAGGAAGTATGTAGCTAGGAAAGAAGAAAAAAAGGAAAAAAGAATTCCAGGAAGTATGCCAGGGAGTATTCCAGGAAGTATTCCAGAAAGGAAGGAAGGTAAGAAGGAAGGAAGGTAAGAAGGAAAGAAGGAAGTATGTATTCCAGGAAGGAAGAAATGAAGGAAGGAAGTATTTCAGGAAGCATTACAGGATGTATTCCAGGAAGTAGTCCAAAATGGAAGGAAGGAAGGAAGGAAGGAAGTATTGCAGGAAGTATTCCAGGAAGGAAGGAAAGAAGCAAGGAGGGAAGGAAGGAAAGAAGTTAAGAAAGAAGGGGAGTAGGAAAGAAGGAAAGAAGGAAGGAAGTATGTATGCTAGGAAAGAAGAAAAGAAGGAAAAAAAAATTCCAGGAAGTATTCCAGGAAGTATTCCCGGAAGTATTCCAGGAAGTAATCCAGAAAGGAAGGAAGGTAAGAAGGAAGGAAGGAAAGAATTAAGGAAGGTAAGAAGGAAAGAAGGAAGTATGTATTCCAGGAAGGAGGAAATGAAGGAAGGAAGTATTTCAGGAAGCATTACAGGAAGTATTCCAGGAAGTAGTCCAAAATGGAAGGAAGGAAGGAAGGAAGTATTGCAGGAAGTATTCCAGGAAGGAAGGAAAGAAGCAAGGAGGGAAGTAAGGAAAATGTTAAGAAAGAAGGGGAGAAGGAAAGAAGGAAAGAAGGAAGGAAGTATGTATGCTAGGAAAGAAGAAAAGAAGGAAAAAAGAATTCCAGAAAGTATTCCAGGAAGTATTGCAGGAAGTATTCCAGGAAGTATTCCAGAAAGGAAGGAAGGTAAGAAGGAAGGAAGGTAAGAAGGAAAGAAGGAAGCATGTATTCCAGGAAGGAAGAAATGAAGGAAGGAAGTATTTCAGGAAGCATTACAGGAAGTATTCCAGGAAGTAGTCCAAAATGGAAGGAAGGAAGGAAGGAAGTATTGCAGGAAGTAGTCCAAAATGGAAGGAAGGAAGGAAGGAAGTATTGCAGGAAGTATTCCAGGAAGGAAGGAAAGAAGCAAGGAGGGAAGGACGGAAAGAAGTTAAGGAAGAAGGGGAGAAGGAAAGAAGGAAAGAAGGAAGGAAGTATGTATGCTAGGAAAGGAGAAAAGAAGGAAAAAAGAATTCCAGGAAGTATTCCAGGAAGTATTCCAGGAAGGATTCCAGGAAGTATTCCCGGAAGTATTCCAGAAAGGAAGGAAGGTAAGAAGGAAGGAAGGTAAGAAGGAAAGAAGGAAGTATGTATTCCAGGAAGGAAGAAATGAAGGAAGGAAGCATTTCAAAAAGCATTACAGGAAGTATTCCAGGAAGTAGTCCAAAATGGAAGGAAGGAAGGAAGTATTGCAGGGAGTATTCCAGGAAGGAAGGAAAGAAGCAAGGAGGGAAGGAAGGAAAGAAGTTAAGAAAGAAGGGGAGAAGGAAAGAAGGAAAGAAGGAATGAAGTATGTATGCTAGAAAAGAAGAAAAGAAGGAAAAAAGAATTCCAGGAAGTATTCCAGGAAGTATTCCAGGAAGTATTCCCGGAAGTATTCCCGCAAGTATTCCAGAGAGGAAGGAAGGTAAGAAGGAAGGAAGGTAAGAAGGAAAGAAGGAAGTATGTATTCCAGGAAGGAAGAAATGAAGGAAGGAAGTATTTCAGGAAGCATTACAGGAAGTATTCCAGGAAGTAGTCCAAAATGGAAGGAAGGAAGGAAGTACTGCAGGAAGTATTCCAGGTAGGAAGGAAAGTAGCAAGGAGGGAAGGAACGAAAGAAGTTAAGAAAGAAGGGGAGAAGGAAAGAAGAAAAGAAGGAAGGAAGTATGTATGCTAGGAAAGAAGAAAAGAAGGAAAAAAGAATTCCAGGAAGTATTCCAGGAAGTATTCCAGGAAGTATTCCAGGAAGTATTCCAGAAAGGAAGGAAGGAAAGAAGGAAGGAAGGAAGGTAAGAAGGTAAGAAGGAAGTATGTATTCCAGGAAGGAAGAAATGAAGGAAGGAAGTATTTCAGGAAGCATTACAGGAAGTATTCCAGGAAGTAGTCAAAAATGAAAGGCAGGAAGGAAGGACGTATTGCAGGAAGTATTCCAGGAAGGAAGGAAAGAAGCAAGGAGGGAAGGAAGGAAAGAAGTTAAGAAAGAAGGGGAGAAGGAAAGAAGGAAAGAAGGAAGGAAGTATGTATGCTAGGAAAGGAGAAAAGAAGGAAAAAAGAATTCCAGGAAGTATTCCAGGAAGTATTCCCGGAAGTATTCCCGGAAGTAATCCAGAAAGGAAGGAAGGTAAGAAGGAAGGAAGGAAAGAATTAAGGAAGGTAAGAAGGAAAGAAGGAAGTATGTATTCCAGGAAGGAGGAAATGAAGGAAGGAAGTATTTCAGGAAGCATTACAGGAAGTATTCCAGGAAGTAGTCCAAAATGGAACGAAGGAAGGAAGGAAGTATTGCAGGAAGTATTCCAGGAAGGAAGGAAAGAAGCAAGGAGGGAAGTAAGGAAAAAGTTAAGAAAGAAGGGGAGAAGGAAAGAAGGAAAGAAGGAAGGAAGTATGTATGCTAGGAAAGAAGAAAAGAAGGAAAAAAGAATTCCAGGAAGTATTCCAGGAAGTATTGCAGGAAGTATTCCAGGAAGTATTCCAGAAAGGAAGGAAGGTAAGAAGGAAGGAAGGTAAGAAGGAAAGAAGGAAGTATGTATTCCAGGAAGGAAGAAATGAAGGAAGGAAGTATTTCAGGAAGCATTACAGGAAGTATTCCAGGAAGTAGTCCAAAATGGAAGGAAGGAAGGAAGGAAGTATTGCAGGAAGTATTCCAGGAAGGAAGGAAAGAAGCAAGGAGGGAAGGACGGAAAGAAGTTTAGAAAGAAGGGGAGAAGGAAAGAAGGAAAGAAGGAAGGAAGTATGTATGCTAGGAAAGGAGAAAAGAAGGAAAAAAGAATTCCAGGAAGTATTCCAGGAAGGATTCCAGGAAGTATTACCGGAAGTATTCCAGAAAGGAAGGAAGGTAAGAAGGAAGGAAGGTAAGAAGGAAAGAAGGAAGTATGTATTCCAAGAAGGAAGAAATGAAGGAAGGAAGTATTTCAAAAAGCATTACAGGAAGTATTCCAGGAAGTAGTCCAAAATGGAAGGAAGGAAGGAAGTATTGCAGGGAGTATTCCAGGAAGGAAGGAAAGAAGCAAGGAGGGAAGGAAGGAAAGAAGTTAAGAAAGAAGGGGAGAAGGAAAGAAGGAAAGAAGGAAGGAAGTATGTATGCTAGAAAAGAAGAAAAGAAGGAAAAAAGAATTCCAGGAAGTATTCCAGGAAGTATTCCAGGAAGTATTCCCGGAAGTATTCCCGCAAGTATTCCAGAGAGGAAGGAAGGTAAGAAGGAAGGAAGGTAAGAAGGAAAGAAGGAAGTATGTATTCCAGGAAGGAAGAAATGAAGGAAGGAAGTATTTCAGGAAGCATTACAAGAAGTATTCCATGAAGTAGACCAAAATGGAAGGAAGGAAGGAAGTACTGCAGGAAGTATTCCAGGTAGGAAGGAAAGTAACAAGGAGGGAAGGAACGAAAGAAGTTAAGAAAGAAGGGGAGAAGGAAAGAAGGAAAGAAGGAAGGAAGTATGTATGCTAGGAAAGAAGAAAAGAAGGAAAAAAGAATTCCGGGAAGTATTCCAATAAGTATTCCAGGAAGTATTCCAGGAAGTATTCCAGAAAGGAAGGAAGGAAAGAAGGAAGGAAGGAAGGTAAGAAGGTAAGAAGGAAGTATGTATTCCAGGAAGGAAGAAATGAAGGAAGGAAGTATTTCAGGAAGCATTACAGGAAGTATTTCAGGAAGTAGTCAAAAATGGAAGGAAGGAAGGAAGTATTGCAGGAAGTATTCCAGGAAGGAAGGAAAGAAGCAAGGAGGGAAGGAAGGAAAGAAGTTAAGAAAGAAGGGGAGAAGGAAAGAAGGAAAGAAGGAAGGAAGTATGTAGCTAGGAAAGAAGAAAAAAAGGAAAAAAGAATTCCAGGAAGTATGCCAGGGAGTATTCCAGGAAGTATTCCAGAAAGGAAGGAAGGTAAGAAGGAAGGAAGGTAAGAAGGAAAGAAGGAAGTATGTATTCCAGGAAGGAAGAAATGAAGGAAGGAAGTATTTCAGGAAGCATTACAGGGAGTATTCCAGGAAGTAGTCCAAAATGGAAGGAAGGAAGGAAGTATTGCAGGGAGTATTCCAGGAAGGAAGGAAAGAAGCAAGGAGGGAAGGAAGGAAAGAAGTTAAGAAAGAAGGGGAGAAGGAAAGAAGGAAAGAAGGAAGGAAGTATGTATGCTAGAAAAGAAGAAAAGAAGGAAAAAAGAATTCCAGGAAGTATTCCAGGAAGTATTCCAGGAAGTATTCCCGGAAGTAATCCCGCAAGTATTCCAGAAAGGAAGGAAGGTAAGAAGGAAGGAAGGTAAGAAGGAAGAAGGAAGTATGTATTCCAGGAAGGAAGAAATGAAGGAAGTAAGTATTTCAGGAAGCATTACAGGAAGTATTCCAGGAAGTAGTCCAAAATGGAAGGAAGGAAGGAAGTATTGCAGGAAGTATTCCAGGAAGGAAGGAAAGAAGCAAGGAGGGAAGGAAGGAAAGAAGTGAAGAAAGAAGGGGAGAAGGAAAGAAGGAAAGAAGGAAGGAAGTATGTATGCTAGTAAATAAGAAAAGGAGGAAAAAAGAATTCCAGGAAGTATTCCAGGAAGTATTCCAGGAAGTATTCCCGGAACTATTCCAGAAAGGAAGGAAGGTAAGAAGGAAGGAAGGTAAGAAGGAAAGAAGGAAGTATGTATTCCAGGAAGGAAGAAATGAAGGAAGGAATTATTTCAAGAAGCATTACAGGAAGTATTCCAGGAAGTAGTCCAAAATGGAAGGAAGGAATGAAGGAAGTATTGCAGGAAGTATACCAGGAAGGAAGGAAAGAAGCAAGGAGGGAAGGAAGGAAAGAAGTTAAGAAAGAAGGGGAGAAGGAAAGAAGGAAAGAAGGAAGGAAGTATGTATGCTAGGAATGAAGAAAAGAAGGAAAAAAGAATTCCAGGTAGTATTCCAGGAAGTATTCCAGGAAGTATTCCCGGAAGTATTCCAGGAAGTATTCCAGAAAGGAAGGAAGGTAAGAAGGAAGGAAGGTAAGAAGGAAAGAAGAAAGCATGTATTCCAGGAAGGAAGAAATGAAGGAAGTAATATTTCAGGAAGCATTACAGGAAGTATTCCAGGAAGTAGTCGAAAATGGAAGGAAGGAAGGAAGGAAGGAAGGAAGGAAGGAAGGAAGGAAGGAAGGAAGGAAGGAAGGAAGGAAGGAAGGAAGGAAGGAAGGAAGGAAGGAAGGAAGGAAGGAAGGAAGGAAGGAAGGAAGGAAGGAAGGAAGGAAGGAAGGAAGGAAGGAAGGAAGGAAGGAAGGAAGTATTCAAGGAAGGAAGGAAAGAAGCAAGGAGGGAAGGAAGGAAAGAAGTTAAGAAAGAAGGGGAGAAGGAAAGAAGGAAAGAAGGAAGGAAGTATGTATGCTAGGAAAGAAGAAAAGAAGGAAAAAAGAATTCCAGGAAGTATTCCAGGAAGTATTCCAGGAAGTATTCCAGAAAGGAAGGAAAGTAAGAAGGAAGGAAGGTAAGAAGGAAAGAAGGAAGTATGTATTCCAGGAAGGAAGAAATGAAGGAAGGAAGTATTTCAGGAAGCATTACAGGAAGTATTCCAGGAAGTAGTCCAAAATGGAAGGAAGGAAGGAAGTATTGCAGGAAGTATTCCAGGAAGGAAGGAAAGAAGCAAGGAGGGAAGGAAGGAAAGGAGTTAAGAAAGAAGGGGAGAAGGAAAGAAGGAAAGAAGGAAGGAAGTATGTATGCTAGAAAAGAAGAAAAGAAGGAAAAAAGAATTCCAGGAAGTATTCCAGGAAGTGTTCCAGGATGTATTCAAGGAAGTATTCCAGGAAGTATTCCAGAAAGGAAGGAAGGTAAGAAGGAAGGAAGGTAAGAAGGAAAGAAGGAAGTATGTATTCCAGGAAGGAAGAAATGAAGGAAGGAAGTATTTCAAGAAGCATTACAGGAAGTATTCCAGGAAGTAGTCCAAAATGGAAGGAAGGAAGGAAGGAGGTATTGCAGGAATTATTCCAGGAAGGAAGGAAAGAAGGAAGGAGGGAAGGAAGGAAAGGAGTTAAGAAAGAAGGGGAGAAGGAAAGAAGGAAAGAAGGAAGGAAGTATGTATGGTAGGAAAGAAGAAAAAAAGGAAAAAAGAATTCCAGGAAGTATTCGAAGTAGTATTCCAGGAAGTATTCCAGAAAGGAAGGAAGGTAAGAAGGAAGGAAGGTAAGAAGGAAAGAAGGAAGTATGTATTCCAGGAAGAAAGAAATGAAGGAAGGAAGTATTTCAGGAAGCATTACAGGAAGTATTCCAGGAAGTAGTCCAAAATGGAAGGAAGGAAAGAACTATTGCAGGAAGTATTCCAGGAAGGAAGGAAAGAAGCAAGGAGGGAAGGAAGGAAAGAAGTTAAGAAAGAAGGGGAGAAGGAGAGAAGGAAAGAAGGAAGGAAGTATGTATGCTAGGAAAGAAGAAAAGAAGGAAAAAAGAATTCCAGGAAGTATTCCAGGAAGTATTCCCGGAAGTATTCCAGAAAGGAAGGAAGGTAAGAAGGAAGGAAGGTAAGAAGGAAAGAAGGAAGTATGTATTCCAGGAAGGAAGTATTTCAGGTAGCATTACAGGAAGTATTCCAGGAAGTAGTCCAAAATGGAAGGAAGGAAGGAAGGAAGGAAGGAAGTATTGCAGGAAATATTCCAGGAAGGAAGGAAAGAAGCAAGGAGGGAAGGAAGGAAAGAGGTTAAGAAAGAAGGGGAGAAGGAAAGAAGGAAAGAAGGAAGGAAGTATGTATGCTAGGAAAGAAGAAGAGAAGGAAAAAATAATTCCAGGAAGTATTCCAGGAAGTATTCCCGCAAGTATTCCCGGAAGTATTCCAGAAAGGAAGGAAGGTAAGAAGGAAGGAAGGTAAGAAGGAAAGAAGGAAGTATGTATTCCAGGAAGGAAGAAATGAAGGAAGGAAGTATTTCAGGAAGCATTACAGGAAGTATTAAAGGAAGTAGTCCAAAATGGAAGGAAGGAAGGAAGGAAGTATTGCAGGAAGTATTCCAGGAAGGAAGGAAAGAAGCAAGGAGGGAAGGAAGGAAAGAAGTTAAGAAAGAAGCGGAGAAGGAAAGAAGGAAAGAAGGAAGGAAGTATGTATGCTAGGAAAGAAGAAAAGAAGGAAAGAAGAATTCCAGGAAGTATTCCATGAAGTATACCAGGAAGTATTCCAGGGAGTATTCCCGGAAATATTCCAGAAAGGAAGGTAGGTAAGAAGGAAGGAAGGTAAGAAGGAAAGAAGGAAGTATGTATTCCAGGAAGGAAGAAATGAAGGAAGTAAGTATTTCAGGAAGCATTACAGGAAGTATTCCAGGAAGTAGTCCAAAATGGAAGGAAGGAAGGAAGGAAGTATTGCAGGAAGTATTCCAGGAAGGAAGGAAAGAAGCAAGGAGGGAAGGAAGGAAAAAAGTTAAGAAAGAAAGGGAGAAGGAAAGAAGGAAAGAAGGAAGGAAGTATATATGCTAGGAAAGAAGAAAAGAAGGAAAAAATAATTCCAGGAAGTATTCCAGGAAGTATTCCAGGAAGTATTCCCGGAAGTATTCAAGGAAGTATTCCAGAAAGGAAGGAAGGTAAGAAGGAATGAAGGTAAGAAGGAAAGAAGGAAGTATGTATTCCAGGAAGGAAGAAATGAAGGAAGTAAGTATTTCAGGAAGCATTAAAGGAAGTGTTCCAGGAAGCAGTCCAAAATTAAAGGAAGGAAGGAAGGAAGTATTGCAGGAAGTATTCCAGGAAGGAAGGAAAGAAGCAAGGAGGGAAGGAAGGAAAAATGAAGAAAGAAGGGGAGAAGGAAAGAAGGAAAGAAGGAAGGAAGTAGGTATGCTATAAAAGAAGAAAAGAAGGAAAAAAGAATTCCAGGAGATATTCCAGGAAGTATTCCAGGAAGTATTCCGGGAAGTATTCCAGAAAGGAAGGAAGGTAAGAAGGAAGGAAGGTAAGAAGGAAAGAAGGAAGTATGTATTCCAGGAAGGAAGAAATGAAGGAAGGAAGTATTTCAGGAAGCATTACAGGAAGTATTCCAGGAAGTAGTCCAAAATGGAATGAAGGAAGGAAAGAAGGAAGTATTGCAGGAAGTATTCCAGGAAGGAAGGAAAGAAGCAAGGAGGGAAGGAAGGAAAGAAGTTAAGAAAGAAGGGGAGAAGGAAAGAAGGAAAGAAGGAAGGAAGTATGTATGCTAGGAAAGAAGAAAAGAAGGAAAAAAGAATTCCAGGTAGTATTCCAGGAAGTATTCCAGGAAGTATTCCCGGAAGTATTCCAGGAAGTATTCCAGAAAGGAAGGAAGGAAAGAAGGAAGGAAGGTAAGAAGGAAAGAAGGAAGTATGTATTCCAGGAAGGAAGAAATGAAGGAAGTAATATTTCAGGAAGCATTACAGGAAGTATTCCAGGAAGTAGTCCAAAATGGAAGGAAGGAAGGAAGGAAGGAAGGAAGGAAGGAAGGAAGGAAGGAAGGAAGGAAGGAAGGAAGGAAGGAAGGAAGGAAGGAAGGAAGGAAGGAAGGAAGGAAGGAAGGAAGGAAGGAAGGAAGGAAGGAAGGAAGGGAGGAAGGAAGGAAGGAAGGAAGAAATGAAGGAAGAA
Organism: Setophaga petechia; assembly: GCA_024362935.1. Taxonomy (NCBI): domain Eukaryota; kingdom Metazoa; phylum Chordata; class Aves; order Passeriformes; family Parulidae; genus Setophaga; species Setophaga petechia. Next base: position 31,689 of record JANCRA010000381.1, read on the forward strand.
ATGAAGGAAGGAAGTATTTCAGGAAGCATTAAAGGAAGTATTCCAGGAAGTAGTCCAAAATGGAAGGAAGGAAGGAAGTATTGCAGGAAGTATTCCAGGAAGGAAGGAAAGAAGCAAGGAGGGAAGGAAGGAAAGAAGTTAACAAAGAAGGGGAGAAGGAAAGATGGGAAGAAGGAAGGAAGTATGTATGCTAGAAAAGAAGAAAAGAAGGAAAAAAGAATTCCAGGAAGTATTCCAGGAAGTATTCTAGGAAGTATTCCAGAAAGGAAGGAAGGTAAGAAGGAAGGAAGGTAAGAAGGAAAGAAGGAAGTATGTATTCCAGGAAGGAAGAAATGAAGGAAGGAAGTATTTCAGGAAGCATTACAGGAAGTATTCCAGGAAGTAGTCCAAAATGGAAGGAAGGAAGGAAGGAAGGAAGTATTGCAGGAAGTATTCCAGGAAGGAAGGAAAGAAGCAAGGAGGGAAGGAAGGAAAGAAGTTAAGAAAGAAGGGGAGAAGGAAAGAAGGAAAGAAGGAAGGAAGTATGTATGCTAGGAAAGAAGAAAAGAAAGAAAAAAGAATTCCAGGAAGTATTCCAGGAAGTATTCCAGGAAGTATTCCCGGAAGTATTCCAGAAAGGATGGAAGGTAATAAGGAAGGAAGGTAAGAAGGAAAGAAGGAAGTATGTATTCCAGGAAGGAAGTAATGAAGGAAGGAAGTATTTCAGGAAGCATTACAGGATGTATTCCAGGAAGTAGTCCAAAATGGAAGGAAGGAAGGAAGGAAGGAAGTATTGCAGGAAGTATTCCAGGAAGGAAGGAAAGAAGCAAGGAGGGAAGGAAGGAAAGAAGTTAAGAAAGAAGGGGAGTAGGAAAGAAGGAAAGAAGGAAGGAAGTATGTATGCTAGGAAAGAAGAAAAGAAGGAAAAAAGAATTCCAGGAAGTATTCAAGGAAGTATTCCAGGAAGTATTCCAGGAAGTATTCCAGAAAGGAAGGAAGGTAAGAAGGAAGGAAGGTAAGAAGGAAGGAAGGTAAGAAGGAAACAAGGAAGTATGTATTCCAGGAAGGAAGAAATGAAGGAAGTAAGTATTTCAGGAAGCATTACAGGAAGTATTCCTGGAAGTAGTCCAAACTGGAAGGAAGGAAGGAAGTATTGCAGGAAGTATTCCAGGAAGGAAGGAAAGAAGCAAGGAGGGAAGGAAGGAAAGAAGTTAAGAAAGAAGGTGAGAAGGAAAGAAGGAAAGAAGGAAGGAAGTATGTATGCTAGGAAAGAAGAAAAGAAGGAAAAAAGAATTCCAGGAAGTATTCCAGGAAGTATTCCAGGGAGTATTCCAGGAAGTATTCCCGGAAGTGTTCCAGAAAGGAAGGAAGGTAAGAAGGAAGGAAGGTAAGAAGGAAAGAAGGAAGTATGTATTCCAGGAAGAAAGAAATGAAGGAAGGAAGTATTTCAGGAAGCATTACAGGAAGTATTCCAGGAAGTAGTTCAAAATGGAAGGAAGGAAGGAAGTATTGCAGGGAGTATTCCAGGAAGGAAGGAAAGAAGCAAGGAGGGAAGGAAGGAAAGAAGTGACGAAAGGAGGGGAGAATGAAAGAAGGAAAGAAGGAAGGAAGTATGTATGCTAGGAAAGAAGAAAAGAAGGAAAAAAGAATTCCAGGAAGTATTCCAGGAAGTATTCCAGGAAGTATTCCCGGAAGTATTCCAGGAAGTATTCCAGAAAGGAAGGAAGGTAAGAAGGAAGGAAGGTAAGAAGGAAAGAAGGAGGTATGTATGCCAGGAAGGAAGAAATGAAGGAAGGAAGTATTTCAGGAAGCATTACAGGAAGTATTCCAGGAAGTAGTCCAAAATGGAAGGAAGGAAGGAAGGAAGTATTGCAGGAAGTATTCCAGGAAGGAAGGAAAGAAGCAAGGAGGGAAGGAAGGAAAGGAGTTAAGAAAGAAGGGGAGAAGGAAAGAAGGAAAGAAGGAAGGAAGTATGTATGCTAGAAAAGAAGAAAAAAAGGAAAAAAGAATTCCAGGAAGTATTCCAGGAAGTGTTCCAGGAAGTATTCAAGGAAGTATTCCAGGAAGTATTCCAGAAAGGAAGGAACGTAAGAAGGAAGGAAGGTAAGAAGGAAAGAAGGAAGTATGTATTCCAGGAAGGAAGAAATGAAGGAAGGAAGTACTTCAAGAAGCATTACAGGAAGTATTCCAGGAAGTAGTCCAAAATGGAAGGAAGGAAGGAAGTATTGCAGGAAGTATTCCAGGAAGGAAGGAAAGAAGCAAGGAGGGAAGGAAGGAAAGAAGTTAAGAAAGAAGGTGAGAAGGAAAGAAGGAAAGAAGGAAGGAAGTATGTATGCTAGGAAAGAAGAAAAGAAGGAAAAAAGAATTCCAGGAAGTATTCCAGGAAGTATTCCAGGGAGTATTCCAGGAAGTATTCCGGGAAGTGTTCCAGAAAGGAAGGAAGGTAAGAAGGAAGGAAGGTAAGAAGGAAAGAAGGAAGTATGTATTCCAGGAAGAAAGAAATGAAGGAAGGAAGTATTTCAGGAAGCATTACAGGAAGTATTCCAGGAAGTAGTTCAAAATGGAAGGAAGGAAGGAAGTATTGCAGGGAGTATTCCAGGAAGGAAGGAAAGAAGCAAGGAGGGAAGGAAGGAAAGAAGTGACGAAAGGAGGGGAGAATGAAAGAAGGAAAGAAGGAAGGAAGTATGTATGCTAGGAAAGAAGAAAAGAAGGAAAAAAGAATTCCAGGAAGTATTCCAGGAAGTATTCCAGGAAGTATTCCCGGAAGTATTCCAGGAAGTATTCCAGAAAGGAAGGAAGGTAAGAAGGAATGAAGGTAAGAAGGAAAGAAGGAGGTATGTATTCCAGGAAGGAAGAAATGAAGGAAGGAAGTATTTCAGGAAGCATTACAGGAAGTATTCCAGGAAGTAGTCCAAAATGGAAGGAAGGAAGGAAGTAAGTATTGCAGGAAGTATTCCAGGAAGGAAGGAAAGAAGCAAGGAGGGAAGGAAGGAAAGGAGTTAAGAAAGAAGGGGAGAAGGAAAGAAGGAAAGAAGGAAGGAAGTATGTATGTTAGGAAAGAAGAAAAGGAGGAAAAAAGAATTCCACGAAGTATTCCAGGAAGTATTCCAGGAAGTATTCCCGGAAGTATTCCAGAAGGGAAGGAAGGTAAGAAGGAAGGAAGGTAAGAAGGAAAGAAGGAAGTATGTATTCCAGGAAGGAAGAAATGAAGGAAGGAAGTATTTCAGGAAGCATTACAGGAAGTATTCCAGGAAGTAGTCCAAAATGGAAGGAAGGAAGGAAGGAAGTATTGCAGGAAGTATTCCAGGAAGGAAGGAAAGAAGCAAGGAGGGACGGAAGGAAAGAAGTGAAGAAAGAAGGGGAGAAGGAAAGAAGGAAAGAAGGAAGGAAGTTTGTATGCTAGGAAAGAAGAAAAGAAGGAAAGAAGAATTCCAGGAAGTATTCCATGAAGTATTCCAGGAAGTATTCCATTAAGTATTCCCAGAAGTATTCCAGAAAGGAAGGTAGGTAAGAAGGAAGGAAGGTAAGAAGGAAAGAAGGAAGTATGTATTCCAGGAGGGAAGAAATGAAGGAAGGAATTATTTCAGGAAGCATTACAGGAAGTATTCCAGGAAGTAGTCCAAAATGGAAGGAAGGAAGGAAGTATTGCAGGAAGTATTCCAGGAAGGAAGGAAAGAAGCAAGGAGGGAAGGAAGGAATGAAGATATGAAAGAAGGGGAGAAGGAAAGAAGGAAAGACAGAAGGAAGTATGTATGCTAGAAAAGAAGAAAAGAAGGAAAAAAAAAGAATTCCAGGAAGTATTCCAGGAAGTGTTCCAGAAAGTATTCCCGGAAGTATTCCAGGAAGTATTCCAGAAAGGAAGGAAGGTAAGAAGGAAGGAAGGTAAGAAGGAAAGAAGGAAGTATGTATTCCAAGAAGGAAGAAATGAAGGAAGGAAGTATTTCAGGAAGCATTACAGGAAGTATTCCAGGAAGTAGTCCAAAATGGAAGGAAGGAAGGAAGGAAGTATTGCAGGAAGTATTTCGGGAAGGAAGGAAAGAAGCAAGGAGGGAAGGAAGGAAAGAAGTTAAGAAAGAAGGGGAGAAGGAAAGAAGGAAAGAAGGAAGGAAGTATGTATGGTAGGAAAGAAGAAAAGAAGGAAAAAAGAATTCCAGGAAGTATTCCAAGTAGTATTCCAGGAAGTATTCCAGAAAGGAAGGAAGGTAAGAAGGAAGGAAGGTAAGAAGGAAAGAAGGAAGTATGTATTCCAGGAAGGAAGAAATGAAGGAAGGAAGTATTTCAGGAAGCATTACAGGAAGTATTCCAGGAAGTAGTCCAAAATGGAAGGAAGGAAGGAAGGAAGTATTGCAGGAAGTATTCCAGGAAGGAAGGAAAGAAACAAGGAGGGAAGGAAGGAAAGAAGTTAAGAAAGAAGGGGAGAAGGAAAGAAGGAAAGAAGGAAGGAAGTATGTATGCTAGGAAAGAAGAAAAGAAGGAAAAAAGAATTCCAGGAAGTATTCCAGGAAGTATTCCCGGAAGTATTCCAGAAAGGAAGGAAGGTAAGAAGGAAGGAAGGTAAGAAGGAAAGAAGGAAGTATGTATTCCAGGAAGGAAGTATTTCAGGTAGCATTACAGGAAGTATTCCAGGAAGTAGTCCAAAATAGAAGGAAGGAAGGAAGGAAGGAAGTATTGCAGGAAGTATTCCAGGAAGGAAGGAAAGAAGCAAGGAGGGAAGGAAGGAAAGAGGTTAAGAAAGAAGGGGAGAAGGAAAGAAGGAAAGAAGGAAGGAAGTATTTATGCTAGGAAAGAAGAAAGGAAGGAAAAAAGAATTCCACGAAGTATTCCAGGAAGTATTCCAGGAAGTATTCCCGGAAGTATTCCAGAAAGGAAGGAAGGTAAGAAGGAAGGAAGGTAAGAAGGAAAGAAGGAAGTATGTATTCCAGGACGGAAGAAATGAAGGAAGGAAGTATTTCAGGAAGCATTACAGGAAGTATTCCAGGAAGTAGTCCAAAATGGAAGGAAGGAAGGAAGGAAGTATTGCAGGAAGTATTCCAGGAAGGAAGGAAAGAAGCAAGGAGGGAAGGAAGAAAAGAAGTGAAGAAAGAAGGGGAGAAGGAAAGAAGGAAAGAAGGAAGGAAGTATGTATGCTAGGAAAGAAGAAAAGAAGGAAAGAAGAATTCCAGGAAGTATTCCATGAAGTATTCCAGGAAGTATTCCCGGAAGTATTCCAGGAAGTATTCCAGAAAGGAAGGAAGGTAAGAAGGAATGAAGGTAAGAAGGAAAGAAGGAGGTATGTATTCCAGGAAGGAAGAAATGAAGGAAGGAAGTATTTCAGGAAGCATTACAGGAAGTATTCCAGGAAGTAGTTCAAAATGGAAGGAAGGAAGGAAGTATTGCAGGGAGTATTCCAGGAAGGAAGGAAAGAAGCAAGGAGGGAAGGAAGGAAAGAAGTGACGAAAGGAGGGGAGAATGAAAGAAGGAAAGAAGGAAGGAAGTATGTATGCTAGGAAAGAAGAAAAGAAGGAAAAAAGAATTCCAGGAAGTATTCCAGGAAGTATTCCAGGAAGTATTCCCGGAAGTATTCCAGGAAGTATTCCAGAAAGGAAGGAAGGTAAGAAGGAATGAAGGTAAGAAGGAAAGAAGGAGGTATGTATTCCAGGAAGGAAGAAATGAAGGAAGGAAGTATTTCAGGAAGCATTACAGGAAGTATTCCAGGAAGTAGTCCAAAATGGAAGGAAGGAAGGAAGTAAGTATTGCAGGAAGTATTCCAGGAAGGAAGGAAAGAAGCAAGGAGGGAAGGAAGGAAAGGAGTTAAGAAAGAAGGGGAGAAGGAAAGAAGGAAAGAAGGAAGGAAGTATGTATGTTAGGAAAGAAGAAAAGGAGGAAAAAAGAATTCCACGAAGTATTCCAGGAAGTATTCCAGGAAGTATTCCCGGAAGTATTCCAGAAGGGAAGGAAGGTAAGAAGGAAGGAAGGTAAGAAGGAAAGAAGGAAGTATGTATTCCAGGAAGGAAGAAATGAAGGAAGGAAGTATTTCAGGAAGCATTACAGGAAGTATTCCAGGAAGTAGTCCAAAATGGAAGGAAGGAAGGAAGGAAGTATTGCAGGAAGTATTCCAGGAAGGAAGGAAAGAAGCAAGGAGGGACGGAAGGAAAGAAGTGAAGAAAGAAGGGGAGAAGGAAAGAAGGAAAGAAGGAAGGAAGTTTGTATGCTAGGAAAGAAGAAAAGAAGGAAAGAAGAATTCCAGGAAGTATTCCATGAAGTATTCCAGGAAGTATTCCATTAAGTATTCCCAGAAGTATTCCAGAAAGGAAGGTAGGTAAGAAGGAAGGAAGGTAAGAAGGAAAGAAGGAAGTATGTATTCCAGGAGGGAAGAAATGAAGGAAGGAATTATTTCAGGAAGCATTACAGGAAGTATTCCAGGAAGTAGTCCAAAATGGAAGGAAGGAAGGAAGTATTGCAGGAAGTATTCCAGGAAGGAAGGAAAGAAGCAAGGAGGGAAGGAAGGAATGAAGATATGAAAGAAGGGGAGAAGGAAAGAAGGAAAGACAGAAGGAAGTATGTATGCTAGAAAAGAAGAAAAGAAGGAAAAAAAAAGAATTCCAGGAAGTATTCCAGGAAGTGTTCCAGAAAGTATTCCCGGAAGTATTCCAGGAAGTATTCCAGAAAGGAAGGAAGGTAAGAAGGAAGGAAGGTAAGAAGGAAAGAAGGAAGTATGTATTCCAAGAAGGAAGAAATGAAGGAAGGAAGTATTTCAGGAAGCATTACAGGAAGTATTCCAGGAAGTAGTCCAAAATGGAAGGAAGGAAGGAAGGAAGTATTGCAGGAAGTATTTCGGGAAGGAAGGAAAGAAGCAAGGAGGGAAGGAAGGAAAGAAGTTAAGAAAGAAGGGGAGAAGGAAAGAAGGAAAGAAGGAAGGAAGTATGTATGGTAGGAAAGAAGAAAAGAAGGAAAAAAGAATTCCAGGAAGTATTCCAAGTAGTATTCCAGGAAGTATTCCAGAAAGGAAGGAAGGTAAGAAGGAAGGAAGGTAAGAAGGAAAGAAGGAAGTATGTATTCCAGGAAGGAAGAAATGAAGGAAGGAAGTATTTCAGGAAGCATTACAGGAAGTATTCCAGGAAGTAGTCCAAAATGGAAGGAAGGAAGGAAGGAAGTATTGCAGGAAGTATTCCAGGAAGGAAGGAAAGAAACAAGGAGGGAAGGAAGGAAAGAAGTTAAGAAAGAAGGGGAGAAGGAAAGAAGGAAAGAAGGAAGGAAGTATGTATGCTAGGAAAGAAGAAAAGAAGGAAAAAAGAATTCCAGGAAGTATTCCAGGAAGTATTCCCGGAAGTATTCCAGAAAGGAAGGAAGGTAAGAAGGAAGGAAGGTAAGAAGGAAAGAAGGAAGTATGTATTCCAGGAAGGAAGTATTTCAGGTAGCATTACAGGAAGTATTCCAGGAAGTAGTCCAAAATAGAAGGAAGGAAGGAAGGAAGGAAGTATTGCAGGAAGTATTCCAGGAAGGAAGGAAAGAAGCAAGGAGGGAAGGAAGGAAAGAGGTTAAGAAAGAAGGGGAGAAGGAAAGAAGGAAAGAAGGAAGGAAGTATTTATGCTAGGAAAGAAGAAAGGAAGGAAAAAAGAATTCCACGAAGTATTCCAGGAAGTATTCCAGGAAGTATTCCCGGAAGTATTCCAGAAAGGAAGGAAGGTAAGAAGGAAGGAAGGTAAGAAGGAAAGAAGGAAGTATGTATTCCAGGACGGAAGAAATGAAGGAAGGAAGTATTTCAGGAAGCATTACAGGAAGTATTCCAGGAAGTAGTCCAAAATGGAAGGAAGGAAGGAAGGAAGTATTGCAGGAAGTATTCCAGGAAGGAAGGAAAGAAGCAAGGAGGGAAGGAAGAAAAGAAGTGAAGAAAGAAGGGGAGAAGGAAAGAAGGAAAGAAGGAAGGAAGTATGTATGCTAGGAAAGAAGAAAAGAAGGAAAGAAGAATTCCAGGAAGTATTCCATGAAGTATTCCAGGAAGTATTCCAGGAAGTATTCCCGGAAGTATTCCAGAAAGGAAGGTAGGTAAGAAGGAAGGAAGGTAAGAAGGAAAGAAGGAAGTATGTATTCCAGGAAGGAAGAAATGAAGGAAGGAATTATTTCAGGAAGCATTACAGGAAGTATTCCAGGAAGTAGTCCAAAATGGAAGGAAGGAAGGAAGTATTGCAGGAAGTATTCCAGGAAGGAAGGAAAGAAGCAAGGAGGGAAGGAAGGAATGAAGTTATGAAAGAAGGGGAGAAGGAAAGAAGGAAAGAAGGAAGGAAGTATGTATGCTAGAAAAGAAGAAAAGAAGGAAAAAATAATTCCAGGAAGTATTCCAGGAAGTATTCCAGGAAGTATTGCAGGAAGTATTCCAGGAAGTAATCCAGAAAGGAAGGAAGGTAAGAAGGAAGGAAGGTAAGAAGGAAAGAAGGAAGCATGTATTCCAGGAAGGAAGAAATGAAGGAAGGATGTATTTCAGGAAGCATTGCAGGAAGTATTCCAGGAAGTAGTCCAAAATGGAAGGAAGGAAGGAAGGAAGTATTGCAGGAAGTATTCCAGGAAGGAAGGAAAGAAGCAAGGAGGGAAGGAAGGAAAAAAGTTAAGAAAGAAAGGGAGAAGGAAAGAAGGAAAGAAGGAAGGAAGTATATATGCTAGGAAAGAAGAAAAGAAGGAAAAAATAATTCCAGGAAGTATTCCAGGAAGTATTCCAGGAAGTATTCCCGGAATTATTCCTGAACGCAAGGAAGGTAACAAGGAAGGAATGTAAGAAGGAAGGAAGGTAAGAAGGAAAGAGTGAAGTATGTATTCCAGGAAGGAAGAAATGAAGGAAGGAAGTATTTCAGGAAGCATTACAGGAAGTATTCCAGGAAGTAGTCCAAAATGGAAGTAAGGAAGGAAGGAAGGAAGTATTGCAGGAATTATTCCAGGAAGGAAGGAAAGAAGCAAGGAGGGAAGGAAGGAAAGAAGTGAAGAAAGAAGGGGAGAAGGAAAGAAGGAAAGAAGGAAAGAAGGAAGGAAGTATGTATGCTAGGAAAGAAGAAAAGAAGGAAAAAAGAATTCCAGGAAGTATTCCTGGAAGTATTCCAGGAAGTATTCCAGGAAGTATTCCCGGAAGTATTCCAGAAAGGAAGGAAGGTAAGAAGGAAGGAAGGTAAGAAGGAAAGAAGGAAGTATGTATTCCAGGAAGGAAGAAATGAAGGAAGGAAGTATTTCAGGAAGCATTACAGGAAGTATTCCAGGAAGTAGTCCAAAATGGAAGGAAGGAAGGAAGTATTGCAGGGAATATTCCAGAAAGGAAGGAAAGAAGCAAGGAGGGAAGGACGGAAAGAAGTTAAGAAAGAAGGGGAGAAGGAAAGAAGGAAAGAAAGAAGGAAGTATGTATGCTAGGAAAGAAGAAAAGAACGGAAAAAAGAATTCCAGGAAGTATTCCAGGAAGTATTCCAGGAAGTATTCCCGGAAGTATTCCAGGAAGTATTCCAGAAAGGGAGGAAGGTAAGAAGGAAGGAAGGTAAGAAGGAAAGAAGGAAGTATGTATTCCAGGAAGGAAGAAATGAAGGAAGGAAGTATTTCAGGAAGCATTACAGGAAGTATTCCAGGAAGTAGTCCAAAATGAAAGGAAGGAAGGAAGGAAGGAAGGAAGGAAGGAAGGAAGGAAGTATTGCAGGAAGTATTCCAGGAAGGAAGGAAAGAAGCAAGGAGGGAAGGAAGGAAAGAAGTTAAGAAAGAAGGGGAGAAGAAAAGAAGGAAAGAAGGAAGGAAGTATGTATGCTAGGAAAGAAGAAAAGAAGGAAAAAAGAATTCCACGAAGTATTCCAGGAAGTATTCCAGGAAGTATACCCGGAAGTATTCCAGAAAGGAAGGAAGGTAAGAAGGAAGGAAGGTAAGAAGGAAAGAAGGAAGTATGTATTCCAGGAAGGAAGAAATGAAGGAAGGAAGTATTTCAGGAAGCATTACAGGAAGTATTCCAGGAAGTAGTCCAAAATGGAAGGAAGGAAGGAAGTATTGCAGGGAATATTCTAGGAAGGAAGGAAAGAAGCCAGGAGGGAAGGAAGGTAAGAAGTGAAGAAAGAAGGGGAGAAGGAAAGAAGGAAAGAAGGAAGGAAGTATGTATGCTAGGAAAGAAGAAAAGAAGGAAAAGAGAATTCCAGGAAGTATTCCAGGAAGTATTCCAGGAAGTATTCCCGGAAGTATTCCAGGAAGTATTCCAGAAAGGGAGGAAGGTAAGAAGGAAGGAAGGTAAGAAGGAAAGAGGGAAGTATGTATTCCAGGAAGGAAGAAATGAAGGAAGGAAGTATTTCAGGAAGCATTACAGGAAGTATTCCAGGAAGTAGTCCAAAATGGAAGGAAGGAAGGAAGGAAGGAAGGAAGGAAGGAAGGAAGGAAGGAAGGAAGGAAGGACGGAAGGAAGGAAGGAAGGAAGGAAGGAAGGAAGGAAGGAAGGAAGGAAGGAAGGAAGGAAGGAAGGAAGGAAGGAAGGAAGGAAGGAAGGAAGGAAGGAAGGAAGGAAGGAAGGAAGGAAGGAAGGAAGGAAAGAAGTTAAGATAGAAGGGGAGAAGGAAAGAAGGAAAGAAGGAAGGAAGTATGTATGCTAGGAAAGAAGAAAAGAAAGAAAAAAGAATTCCAGGAAGTATTCCAGGAAGTATTCCCGGAAGTATTCCCGCAAGTATTCCAGAAAGGAAGGAAGGTAAGAAGGAAGGAAGGTAAGAAGGAAAGAAGGAAGTATGTATTCCAGGAAGGAAGAAATGAAGGAAGGAAGTATTTCAGGAAGCATTACAGGAAGTATTCCAGGAAGTAGTCCAAAATGGAAGGAAGGAAGGAAGTATTGCAGGAAGTATTCCAGGAAGGAAGGAAAGAAGCAAGGAGGGAAGGAAGGAAAGAAGTTAAGAAAGAAGGGGAGAAGGAAAGAAGGAAAGAAGGAAGGAAGTATGTATGCTAGGAAAGAAGAAAAGAAGGAAAAAAGAATTCCAGGAAGTATTCCAGGAAGTATTCCAGGAAGTATTCCAGGAAGTAATCCAGAAAGGAAGGAAGGTAAGAAGGAAGGAAGGTAAGAAGGAAAGAAGGAAGTATGTATTCCAGGAAGGAAGAAATGAAGGAAGGAAGTATTTCAGGAAGCATTACAGGAAGTATTCCAGGAAGTAGTCCAAAATGGAAGGAAGGAAGGAAGGAAGGAAGTATTGCAGGAAGTATTCCAGGAAGGAAGGAAAGAAGCAAGGAGGGAAGGAAGGAAAGAAGTTAAGAAAGAAGGTGAGAAGGAAAGAAGGAAAGAAGGAAGGAAGTATGTATGCTAGGAAAGAAGAAAAGAAGGAAAAAAGAATTCCAGGAAGTATTCCAGGAAGTATTCCAGGGAGTATTCCAGGAAGTATTCCCGGAAGTATTCCAGAAAGGAAGGAAGGTAAGAAGGATAGAAGGTAAGAAGGAAAGAAGGAAGTATGTATTCCAGGAAGGAAGAAATGAAGGAAGGAAGTATTTCAGGAAGCATTACAGGAAGTATTCCAGGAAGTATTCCAAAATGGAAGGAAGGAAGGAAGTATTGCAGGAAGTATTCCAGGAAGGAAGGAAAGAAGCAAGGAGGGAAGGAAGGAAAGAAGTGAAGAAAGAAGGGGAGAAGGAAAGAAGGAAAGAAGGAAGGAAGTATGTATGCTAGGAAAGAAGAAAAGAAGGAAAAGAGAATTCCAGGAAGTATTCCAGGAACTATTCCAGGAAGTATTCCAGGAAGTATTCCAGGAAGTATTCCAGAAAGGGAGGAAGGTAAGAAGGAAGGAAGGTAAGAAGGAAAGAGGGAAGTATGTATTCCAGGAAGGAAGAAATGAAGGAAGGAAGTATTTCAGGAAGCATTACAGGAAGTATTCCAGGAAGTAGTCCAAAATGGAAGGAAGGAAGGAAGGAAGGAAGGAAGGAAGGAAGGAAGGAAGGAAGGAAGGAAGGAAGGAAGGAAGGAAGGAAAGAAGTTAAGATAGAAGGGGAGAAGGAAAGAAGGAAAGAAGGAAGGAAGTATGTATGCTAGGAAAGAAGAAAAGAAAGAAAAAAGAATTCCAGGAAGTATTCCAGGAAGTATTCCAGGAAGTATTCCCGCAAGTATTCCCGCAAGTATTCCAGAAAGGAAGGAAGGTAAGAAGGAAGGAAGGTAAGAAGGAAAGAAGGAAGTATGTATTCCAGGAAGGAAGAAATGAAGGAAGGAAGTATTTCAGGAAGCATTAGAGGAAGTATTCCAGGAAGTAGTCCAAAATGGAAGGAAGGAAGGAAGTATTGCAGGAAGTATTCCAGGAAGGAAGGAAAGAAGCAAGGAGGGAAGGAAGGAAAGAAGTGAAGAAAGAAGGGGAGAAGGAAAGAAGGAAAGAAGGAAGGAAGTATGTATGCTAGGAAAGAAGAAAAGAAGGAAAAAAGAATTCCAGGAAGTATTCCAGGAAGTATTCCAGGAAGTATTCCAGGAAGTAATCCAGAAAGGAAGGAAGGTAAGAAGGAAGGAAGGTAAGAAGGAAAGAAGGCAGTATGTATTCCAGGAAGGAAGAAATGAAGGAAGGAAGTATTTCAGGAAGCATTACAGGAAGTATTCCAGGAAGTAGTCCAAAATGGAAGTAAGGAAGGAAGGAAGGAAGGAAGTATTGCAGGAAGTATTCCAGGAAGGAAGGAAAGAAGCAAGGAGGGAAGGAAGGAAAGAAGTGAAGAAAGAAGGGGAGAAGGAAAGAAGGAAAGAAGGAAGGAAGTATGTATGCTAGGAAAGAAGAAAAGAAGGAAAAAAATTCCACGAAGTATTCCAGGAAGTATTCAAGGAAGTATTCCCGGAAGTATTCCAGAAAGGAAGGAAGGTAAGAAGGAAGGAAGGTAAGAAGGAAAGAAGGAAGTATGTATTCCAGGAAGGAAGAAATGAAGCAAGGAAGTATTTCAGGAAGCATTACAGGAAGTATTCCAGGAAGTAGTCCAAAATGGAAGGAAGGAAGGAAGGAAGTATTGCAGGAAGTATTCCAGGAAGGAAGGAAAGAAGCAAGGAGGGAAGGAAGGAAAGAAGTGAAGAAAGAAGGGGAGAAGGAAAGAAGGAAAGAAGGAAGGAAGTATGTATGCTAGGAAAGAAGAAAAGAAGGAAAGAAGAATTCCAGGAAGTATTCCAGGAAGTATTCCAGGAAGTATTGCAGGAAGTATTCCGGGAAGTATTCCAGAAAGGAAGGAAGGTAAGAAGGAAGGAAGGTAAGAAGGAAAGAAGGAAGCATGTATTCCAGGAAGGAAGAAATTAAGGAAGGATGTATTTCAGGAAGCATTGCAGGAAGTATTCCAGGAAGTAGTCCAAAATGGAAGGAAGGAAGGAAGGAAGTATTGCAGGAAGTATTCCAGGAAGGAAGGAAAGAAGCAAGGAGGGAAGGAAGGAAAAAGTTAAGAAAGAAAGGGAGAAGGAAAGAAGGAAAGAAGGAAGGAAGTATATATGCTAGGAAAGAAGAAAAGAAGGAAAAAAAAATTCCAGGAAGTATTCCAGGAAGTATTCCAGGAAGTATTCCCGGAAGTATTCCAGGAAGTATTCCAGAAAGGAATGAAGGTAAGAAGGAATGAAGGTAAGAAGGAAAGAAGGAAGGAAGTATGTATGCTAGGAAAGAAGAAAAGAAGGAAAGAAGAATTCCAGGAAGTATTCCATGAAGTATTCCAGGAAGTATTCCAGGAAGTATTCCCGGAAGTATTCCAGAAAGGAAGGTAGGTAAGAAGGAAGGAAGGTAAGAAGGAAAGAAGGAAGTATGTATTCCAGGAAGGAAGAAATGAAGGAAGTAAGTATTTCAGGAAGCATTACAGGAAGTATTCCAGGGAGTAGTCCAAAATGGAAGGAAGGAAGGAAGTATTGCAGGAAGTACTCCAGGAACGAAGGAAAGAAGCAAGGAGGGAAGGAAGGAAAGAAGTCAAGAAAGAAGGGGAGAAGGAAAGAAGGAAAGAAGGAAGGAAGTATGTATGCTAGGAAAGAAGAAAAGAAAGAAAAAAGAATTCCAGGAAGTATTCCAGGAAGTATTCCAGGAAGTATTCCAGAAAGCAAGGAAGGTAAGAAGGAAGGAAGGTAAGAAGGAAAGAAGGCAGTATGTATTCCAGGAAGGAAGAAATGAAGGAAGGACATATTTCAGGAAGCATTACAGGAAGTATTCCAGGAAGTAGTCCAAAATGGAAGGAAGGAAGGAAGGAAGTATTGAAGGAAGTATTCCAGGAAGGAAGGAAAGAAGCAAGGAGGGAAGGAAGGAAAGAAGTTAAGAAATAAGGGGAGAAGGAAAGAAGGAAAGAAGGAAGGAAGTATGTATGCTAGGAAAGAAGAAAAGAAGGAAAAAAGAATTCCAGGAAGTATTCCAGGAAGTATTCCAGGAAGTATTCCCGGAATTATTCCTGAAAGCAAGGAAGGTAAGAAGGAAGGAATGTAAGAAGGAAGGAAGGTAAGAAGGAAAGAGTGAAGTATGTATTCCAGGAAGGAAGAAATGAAGGAAGGAAGTATTTCAGGAAGCATTACAGGAAGTGTTCCAGGAAGTAGTCAAAAATTGAAGGAAGGAAGGAAGGAAGTATTGCAGGAAGTATTCCAGGAAGGAAGGAAAGAAGCAAGGAGGGAAGGAAGGAAAAAGTTAAGAAAGAAGGGGAGAAGGAAAGAAGGAAAGAAGGAAGGAAGTAGGTATGCTAGGAAAGAAGAAAAGAAGGAAAAAAGAATTCCAGGAAGTATTCCAGGAAGTATTGCAGGAAGTATTCCAGGAAGTATTCCAGAAAGGAAGGAAGGTAAGAAGGAAGGAAGGTAAGAAGGAAAGAAGGAAGTATGTATTCCAGGAAGGAAGAAATGAAGGAAGGAAGTATTTCAGGAAGCATTACAGGAAGTATTCCAGGAAGTAGTCCAAAATGGAAGGAAGGAAGGAAGGAAGGAAGTATTGCAGGAAGTATTCCAGGAAGGAAGGAAAGAAGCAAGGAGGGAAGGAAGGAAGGAAGTTAATAAAGAAGGGGAGAAGGAAAGAAGGAAAGAAGGAAAGAAGGAAGGAAGTATGTATGCTAGGAAAGAAGAAAAGAAGGAAAAAAGAATTCCAGGAAGTATTCCAGGAAGTATTCCAGGAAGTATTCCAGGAAGTATTCCCGGAAGTATTCCAGAAAGGAAGGAAGGTAAGAAGGAAGGAAGGTAAGAAGGAAAGAAGGAAGTATGTATTCCAGGAAGGAAGAAATGAAGGAAGGAAGTATTTCAGGAAGCATTACAGGAAGTATTCCAGGAAGTAGTCCAAAATGGAAGGAAGGAAGGAAGGAAGGAAGGAAGTATTGCAGGAAGGAAGGAAAGAAGCAAGGAGGGAAGGAAGGAAAGAAGTGAAGAAAGAAGGGGAGAAGGAAAGATGGAAAGAAGGAAGGAAGTATGTATGCTAGGAAAGAAGAAAAGAAGGAAAAGAGAATTCCAGGAAGTATTCCAGGAACTATTCCAGGAAGTATTCCAGGAAGTATTCCAGGAAGTATTCCAGAAAGGGAGGAAGGTAAGAAGGAAGGAAGGTAAGAAGGAAAGAGGGAAGTGTGTATTCCAGGAAGGAAGAAATGAAGGAAGGAAGTATTTCAGGAAGCATTACAGGAAGTATTCCAGGAAGTAGTCCAAAATGGAAGGAAGGAAGGAAGGAAGGAAGGAAGGAAGGAAGGAAGGAAGGAAGGAAGGAAGGAAGGAAGGAAGGAAGGAAGGAAGGAAGGAAGGAAGGAAGGAAGGAAGGAAGGAAGGAAGGAAGGAAGGAAGGAAGGAAGGAAGGAAGGAAGGAAGGAAGGAAGGAAGGAAGGAAGGAAGGAAGGAAGGAAGGAAGGAAGGAAGGAAGGAAGGAAGGAAGGAAGGAAGGAAGTTAAGATAGAAGGGGAGAAGGAAAGAAGGAAAGAAGGAAGGAAGTATGTATGCTAGGAAAGAAGAAAAGAAAGAAAAAAGAATTCCAGGAAGTATTCCAGGAAGTATTCCAGGAAGTATTCCAGGAAGTATTCCCGCAAGTATTCCAGAAAGGAAGGAAGGTAAGAAGGAAGGACGGTAAGAAGGAAAGAAGGAAGTATGTATTCCAGGAAGGAAGAAATGAAGGAAGGAAGTATTTCAGGAAGCATTACAGGAAGTATTCCAGGAAGTAGTCCAAAATGGAAGGAAGGAAGGAAGTATTGCAGGAAGTATTCCAGGAAGGAAGGAAAGAAGCAAGGAGGGAAGGAAGGAAAGAAGTTAAGAAAGAAGGGGAGAAGGAAAGAAGGAAAGAAGGAAGGAAGTATGTATGCTAGGAAAGAAGAAAAGAAGGAAAAAAGAATTCCAGGAAGTATTCCAGGAAGTATTCCAGGAAGTATTCCCGGAAGTATTCCAGGAAGTATTCCAGAAAGGGAGGAAGGTAAGAAGGAAGGAAGGTAAGAAGGAAAGAAGGAAGTATGTATTCCAGGAAGGAAGAAATGAAGGAAGGAAGTATTTCAGGAAGCATTACAGGAAGTATTCCAGGAAGTAGTCCAAAATGGAAGGAAGGAAGGAAGGAAGGAAGGAAGGAAGGAAGGAAGGAAGGAAGGAAGGAAGGAAGGAAGGAAGGAAGGAAGGAAGGAAGGAAGGAAGGAAGGAAGGAAGGAAGGAAGGAAGGAAGGAAGGAAGGAAGGAAGGAAGGAAGGAAGGAAGGAAGGAAGGAAGGAAGGAAGGAAGGAAGGAAGGAAGGAAGGAAGGAAGGAAGGAAGGAAGGAAGGAAGGAAGTATTGCAGGAAGTATTCAGGAAGGAAGGAAAGAAGCAAGGAGGAAAGGAAGGAAAGAAGTTAAGAAAGAAGGGGAGAAGAAAAGAAGGAAAGAAGGAAGGAATTATGTATGCTAGGAAAGAAGAAAAGAAGGAAAAAAGAAGTCCAGGAAGTATTCCAGGAAGTATTCCAGGAAGTATTCCCGCAAGTATTCCCGCAAGTGTTCCAGAAAGGAAGGAAGGTAAGAAGGATAGAAGGTAAGAAGGAAGTATGTATTCCAGGAAGGAAGAAATGAAGGAAGGAAGTATTTCAGAAAGCATTACAGGAAGTATTCCAGGAAGTAGTCCAAAATGGAAGGAAGGAAGGAAGTATTGCAGGAAGTATTCCAGGAAGAAAGGAAAGAAGCAAGGAGGGAAGGAAGGAAAGAAGTTAAGAAAGAAGGGGAGAAGAAAAGAAGGAAAGAAGGAAGGAAGTATGTATGCTAGGAAAGAAGAAAAGAAGGAAAAAAGAATTCCAGGAAGTATTCCAGGAAGTATTCCAGGAAGTATACCCGGAAGTATTCCAGAAAGGAAGGAAGGTAAGAAGGAAGGAAGGTAAGAAGGAAAGAAGGAAGTATGTATTCCAGGAAGGAAGAAATGAAGGAAGGAAGTATTTCAGGAAGCATTACAGGAAGTATTCCAGGAAGTATTCCAAAATGGAAGGAAGGAAGGAAGTATTGCAGGGAATATTCCAGGAAGGAAGGAAAGAAGCAAGGAGGGAAGGAAGGAAAGAAGTGAAGAAAGAAGGGGAGAAGGAAAGAAGGAAAGAAGGAAGGAAGTATGTATGCTAGGAAAGAAGAAAAGAAGGAAAAGAGAATTCCAGGAAGTATTCCAGGAAGTATTCCAGGAAGTATTCCCGCAAGTATTCCCGCAAGTATTCCAGAAAGGAAGGAAGGTAAGAAGGAAGGACGGTAAGAAGGAAAGAAGGAAGTATGTATTCCAGGAAGGAAGAAATGAAGGAAGGAAGTATTTCAGGAAGCATTACAGGAAGTATTCCAGGAAGTAGTCCAAAATGGGAGGAAGGAAGGAAGTATTGCAGGAAGTATTCCAGGAAGGAAGGAAAGAAGCAAGGAGGGAAGGAAGGAAAGAAGTTAAGAAAGAAGGGGAGAAGGAAAGAAGGAAAGAAGGAAGGAAGTATGTATGCTAGGAAAGAAGAAAAGAAGGAAAAAAGAATTCCAGGAAGTATTCCAGGAAGTATTCCAGGAAGTATTCCAGGAAGTAATCCAGAAAGGAAGGAAGGTAAGAAGGAAGGAAGGTAAGAAGGAAAGAAGGAAGTATGTATTCCAGGAAGGAAGAAATGAAGGAAGGAAGTATTTCAGGAAGCATTACAGGAAGTATTCCAGGAAGTAGTCCAAAATGGAAGGAAGGAAGGAAGGAAGGAAGTATTGCAGGAAGTATTCCAGGAAGGAAGGAAAGAAGCAAGGAGGGAAGGAAGGCAAAGAAGTTAAGAAAGAAGGGGAGAAGGAAAGAAGGAAAGAAGGAAAGAAGGAAGGAAGTATGTATGCTAGGAAAGAAGAAAAGAAGGAAAAAAGAATTCCAGGAAGTATTCCAGGAAGTATTCCAGGAAGTATTC
>JANCRA010000382.1:0-49535 GCA_024362935.1 Setophaga petechia
GTTTGGGGTGGATCAAATCCCCCAAAAATCAGCTCTGGGGTGGCTGTGGGTGACCCAGGGATGACCCAAGGCGGCCCTGGGGTGGCCCCAGGGTGGTCATGGTGGCCCTGGGGTGGCTGTGGTGGCCCCGTGGTGGCCCCATGGTGGCCCCGATGGCCGCGCTGACCCGGTGGGTGGTGGCAGGGATGGGGTGGCCATGGTGGCCCCGTGGTGTCCCCGTGGTGGCCCTGGTGGCCATGGTGACGCTGTGGTGGTGGCAGGGGTGGGGTGACCATGGTGTCCCCGTGGTGTCCCCGCGGTGGCCATGGTGGCGCTGTGGTGGTGGCAGGGCTGGGGTGACCATGGTGTCCCCGTGGTGGCCCCGTGGTGTCCCCGTGGTGGCCCTGGTGGCCATGGTGACGCTGTGGTGGTGGCAGGGGTGGGGTGACCATGATGGCCCTGGTGGCCGTGGTGACGCCGTGGTGGTGGCAGGGGCTGGAGATCGTGTTCCGCGTGGGGATGGCGCTGCTGCAGTTCAACCAGGCCGAGCTGGTGCAGCTGGACATGGAGGGCATGTCCCAGGTACCCACCCACCCCGGGGCGGCCTGGGGGCTGCGGGGGGCCTGGGGGGCTTGGGGTGGGCTTGGAGTGGGGTGGGGCAATAGGGTGGGCTTGGGGTGGGCTTGGGGTGGGCTTGGGGGGCTTTGGAGTGGGCTTGGGGTGAATGGGCTTGTGGGGCTTGGGGTGGGCTTGGTCAGTGGGGTGGGCTTGTGGAGCTTGGGGTGGGCTTGGGATGGGTGGAGTTTGGTCAGTGGGGTGGGGTCGGGGTGGGGTTGGTCAATGGGGTGGGGTTTGGTCAGTGGGGTGGGCTTGGGGTGGGGCTGGTCAATGGGGTGGGGTTGGTCATTGGGACAGGGTTGGTCAATGGGGTGGGTTTGGGCAATGGGATGGGTTTGGGGTGGGTTTGGGGTGGGTCTGGTCAGTGGGGTGGGCTTGGGGTGGGTTTGGGCAATTGGGTGGGGTTGGGGTGGGGTTGGGGTGGGTTTGGGCAATTGGGTAGGCAGTGGGTGGGTGGGTTTGGTCAGTGGGGTGGGCTTGGGGTGATTGTGGGTAATGGGGTGGGCTTGGGGTAGGGTTGGTCAGTGGGGTGGGGTTGGAACGGGGTTGGTCAATGGGGTGGGTTTGGTGAATGGGGTGGGGTTGGGGTGGGTTTGGGGTGGGGTTGGTCAGTGGGGTGGGCAGTGGGTGGCCTTGGGGTGGACTTGATTAATGGAGTGGCTTTGGTCAGTGGGGTGGGGTTGGGGTGGACTTGGTCAATGGGATGGACTTTGGGGTGGGGTTGGTCAATGGGTGGGTTTGAGGTGGGGTTGGTCAGTGGGATGGGTTTATGGTGGGGTTGGTCAGTGGGGTGGGATTTGGGGTGGGTTTGGTCACTGGGGTGGATTTATGGTGGGGTTGGTCAGTGGGGTGGGATTTGGGGTGGGTTTATGGTGGGGTTGGTCAGTGGGGTGGGATTTGGGGTGGGTTTGGTCAGTGGGATTGGTTTCAGAGTGGGGTTGGGATGGATTTGTGGTGGCTTTGGTCAGTGGGCTGGGGTTGGTCAATGGGGTGGGATTTGGGGTTGGTCACTGGGGTGGGTTTATGGTGGGGTTGGTCAGTGGGGTGGGATTTGGGGTGGATTTATGGTGGGGTTGGTCAGTGGGGTGGGTTTGGGGTGGGGTTGGTCACTGGTGGGATTTGGGGTGCCTTTGGCCAACAGGATGAGTTTCTCTCTGTTTTGCCTGGTTTTCCCCCATTTTGTGCCGTTTTTTCCCCAATTTGGGGTGAATTGTCCCTGATTAGGAGTGAATTGTCCCCGTTTTGGGGTGAATTCCCCGTTTTGGGGTGAATCCCCCATTTTGGGGTGATTTCCTCCGTTTTGTTCTGAGCTCCCCATTTTGGGGTGGTTTCCCTCTGTTTTGGGGTGATTCCCTGTTTTGTCCCACAGTATTTCCAGAAGGTGATCCCCCCATTTTGGGGTGATTTCCCCCCATTTTGGGGTGAATTGTCCCCATTTTGGGGTGATTTCCCCCTGTTTTGCCCCACAGTATTTCCAGAAGGTGATCCCCCCGTTTTGGGGTGAATTGTCCCTATTTTGGGGTGATTGATCCCCCCGTTTTGGGGTGAATTCCCCCATTTTTGGGTGATTCCCCTCTCTGCCCCGCAGTATTTCCAGAAGGTGATCCCCCTGTTTTGGGGTGAATTGTCCCGTTTTGGGTGATTCCCTGTTTTATCCTGCAGTATTTCCAGAAGGTGATCCCCCGTTTTGGGGTGATTTTCCCCCCGTTTTGGGGTGAATTCCCCCGTTTTTGGGTGATTCCCTGTTTTATCCCGCAGTATTTCCAGAAGGTGATCCCCCGTTTTGGGGTGAATTGTCCCCATTTTGGGGTGATTTCCCCCCGTTTTATCCTGCAGTATTTCCAGAAGGTGATCCCCCGTTTTGGGGTGATTGATCCCCCCGTTTTGGGGTGAATTCCCCCATTTTTGGGTGATTCCCTGTTTTATCCCGCAGTATTTCCAGAAGGTGATCCCCCGTTTTGGGGTGATTTTCCCCCGTTTTGGGGTGAATTCCCCCGTTTTTGGGTGATTCCCTGTTTTTATCCCGTAGTATTTCCAGAAGGTGATCCCCCGTTTTGGGGTGAATTGTCCCCGTTTTGGGGTGATTTCCCCCCGTTTTGTCCCGCAGTATTTCCAGAAGGTGATCCCCCACCAGTTTGACTCGTGCCCGGACAAGCTGATCCTGCGCGCCTGCCAGGTCAAATACAACCCCCGCAAGATGAAGAGGTCAGGGGACACCTCTGTCCCTGTCCCTGTGTCCCTCTGTCCCTGTCCCTGTGTCCCTGTGTCCCTGTCCCTGTGTCCCTGTGTCCCTGTCCCTGTGTCCCTGTGTCCCTGTGTCCCCTCTGTCCCTGTGTCCCCTCTGTCCCTGTGTCCCTGTCCCTGTGTCCCCTCTGTCCCTGTGTCCCCGTGTCCCCTCTGTCCCTCTGTCCCCTCTGTCCTTGTCCCCTGTGTCCTTGTCCCTGTGTCCCCTCTGTCCCTCTGTCCCTGTGTCCCCTCTGTCCCTGTCCCTGTCCCCTCTGTCCTTGTGTCCTTGTCCTTGTCCCCTGTGTCCCATTCCCTGTCCCTGTCCCTGTCCCCCTGTCCCTGTCCCCAGCTGTCCGTGTGTCCCCAGGCTGGAGAAGGAGTACGCCGCCCTCAAGAGCAAAGAGATGGAGGAGCAGATCGAGATCAAGGTGACACAGCTGGGACACCTGGGGACACCTGGGGACACCTGAACACACCTGGGACACCTGGGGACACTGCAGGGACACAGCTGGGGACACCTGGGGACACCTGAACACACCTGGGACACCTGGGGACACTGCAGGGGCACCTGGGGACACCTGAACACACCTGGGGGACATGGGGACAGCTGGGGACATGGGGACACTGCAGGGACACCTGGGGACAGCTGGGGACACCTGAACACACCTGGGGGACTTGGGGACACTGCAGGCACACCTGAGGACATCCCTGGGGACACTGCAGGGACACCTGGGGACACCTGGAGACAGTTGGGGGACACATGGGGACACCTGGGGACACATCTGGGGGACACTACAGGGACACCTGGGGACAGCTGGACACACCTGGGGGACATGGGGACACTGCAGGGACACCTGGGACACCCTGGGGACAGCTGGGGGACATGGGGACACTGCAGGGACAGCTGGGGACAGTTGGGGGACACATGGGGATACCTGGGACACTTGGGGACACTGCAGGGACACTGCAGGGACACCTGGGGACATCCCTGGGGACACTGCAGGGACACCTGGGGATGCCTGGGACACCTGGGGACAACTGGGGAACACGTGGATCTCCACTCATTGTCCCCCTGTGTCCCCTCCCTGTCCCCTGTGTCCCCTCAGCGGCTCCGCTCTGAGAATCGCCTGCTCAAGCAGCGCATCGAGACCCTGGAGAAGGTGAGGACCCCAGAAACCTCCCAAAACCTCCCAAAAACCTCCCCAAAACCTCCCAAAACCTCCCAAAACCTCCCCAAAAACCTCCCAAAAACCTCCCAAAAAACCCTAAAACACCACACAGAACCCAAAATACCCCAAAACCCCCAAAACACCGCATGGAACCCAAAAAAAGCCCAAAAACTCCAAAATGTCACATGGAACCCAAAAACAACCCCCAAACACCACATGGAACCCAAAAAGAAACCCAAAAAACCCCAAACACTGCATGGAACACAAAAACAAACCCCAAAAAAACCCCAAACCCCCCAAAACACCACATGGAACCCAAAATAAACCCCAAACACTGCATGGAACCCAAAAAACCCCAAAATCCCCAAAACTCTGCATGGAACCCAAACCCCCCAAAAAAACTCACATGGAACCCCCAAAAAAAATCTAAAAAAACCCCAAACCACTGCATGGAACCCAAAACCAAACCCAAAAAAACCCCAAAATTAACCCCAAACCACCATATGGAACCCAAAATAAACCCCAAACACTACATGGAATCCAAAACCAAACCCCAAACACTACATGGAATCCAAAAAGAACCCAAAAAACCTCAAAATAAACCCCAAAACACCACATGGAAAAAAAAACCTCCCAAAAACCCCAAAATAAACCCCAAAACACCACATGGAACCCAAAAAAAACCCAAAGTGCCCAAAACATTGCATGGAACCCAAAAACAAACCCAAAAAAACCCAAAATAAACCCCAAACACTACATGGAACCCAAAAACCTCCTAAAAACCCCAAACCACTGCATGGAACCCCAAAAAATCCCAAAAACCTCCCCAAACCCCCCAAAACACCACATGGAACCCAAAACCAAACCCCAAACACTGCATGGAAACCAAAAAGAAACCCAAAAAAAACTCAAAATAAACCCCAAAACACCACATGGAACCCAAAAAGAAATCCCCAAAAACCCCAAAACAGCACATGGAACCCAAAAACAAACCCAAAAAAACCCAAAATAAACCCCAAACACTACATGGAACCCAAAAAGAAATCCCCAAAACCTAAAAAAAACCCAAAACACCACATGGAACCCAAAAAAAAGCCCAAAAACTCCAAAACGTCACATGGAACCCAAAATCAAACCCCAAACACCACATGGAACCCAAAAAGAAACCCAAAACCCCAAACCACCACAGGGAACCCAAAAACAAACCCAAAAACCCCAAACCACTGCATGGAACACAAAAACAAACCCCAAAAAAACCCCAAAATAAACCCCAAAACACCACATGGAACCCAAAATAAACCCCAAACACTGCATGGAACCCAAAAAGAAATCCAAAAAACCCCAAAATAAACACCAAAACACCACATGGAACCCAAAACCAAACCCCAAACACTGCATGGAACCCAAAGAGAAACCCAAAAAACACCAAAACACCACATGGAACCCAAAACCAAACCCAAAAAAAACCCAAAATAAACCCCAAACACTGCATGAAACCCAAAAAAAGCCCAAAAACTGCAAAACACCACATGGAACCCAAAGCCAAACCCCAAAACACTGCATGGAACCCAAAAAGAACCCAAAAAACCTCAAAATAAACCCCAAAACACCACATGGAAAAAAAAAAAAAAACAAAAACCCCAAAATAAACCCCAAAACACCACACAGAACCCAAAAAAACCCAAAATCCCCAAAACATTGCATGGAACCCAAAAACAAACCCAAAAAAACCCAAAATAAACCCCAAACACTGCATGGAACCCAAAAAGAAACCCAAAAAACCCCAAAACACCAAAACAGCACATGGAACCCAAAACCAAACCCAAAAAAACCCAAAATAAACCCCAACCACTGCATGGAACCCAAAAAAAGCCCAAAAACTGCATAACACCACATGGAACCCAAAACCAAACCCCAAACCACTGCATGGAACCCAAAGAGAAACCCAAAAAAACCCCAAAATAAACCCCAAAACACCACATGGAAAAAACAAACCCAAAAACCCCAAAATAAACCCCAAAACACAACATGGAACCCAAAAAAAAACCCAAATCCCCAAAACACTGCATGGAACACAAAAACAAACCCATAAACCCCAAACACTGCATGGAACCCAAAAAAAACCCCAAAATCCCCAAACCACTGCATGGAACCCCAAAAAACCCCAAACCACTCAATGGAACCAAACCCCTCCCTTATAAAAAACCCCAAAAACCCAAAAAAACCCCAAACTCAAAGAAAACCCCAAAACACCGCATGGAACAACAGCAAAAAAACCCTCAAAAATCAAATAAAAACCCCAAAACCCCTCAAACACTGCAGGGAACCCCAAAAACTGCATGGAACCCAAAAACCTCCCAAAAACCCCAAAAAGCTCCCAAAAACCCCAAAAAGACCCTAAAAAAGCCCCAAATGTGTGCAGGGAACCCAAACCTGAAATCGCTCATTGAGGGCCCGAATCTCCTCATTTTGGGGTAAAATCCCTCATTTAGGGCCAAACCCCCAGTTTGGGATCAAATCTCCCAGTTTGGGGTCAAATCTCCCATTTTGGGGTCAAATCTCCCAGTTTGGGGTCAAATCTCCCATTTTGGGGTCAAACCTCCCAATTTGGGGTCAAATCTCCCATTTTGGGGTCAAATCTCCCAGTTTGGGGTCAAATCTCCCAGTTTGGGATCAAATCTCCCAGTTTGGGGTCAGATCTCCCCATTTTGGGGTCAAATCTCCCATTTTGGGATCAAATCTCCCAGTTTGGGGTCAAATCTCCTGTTTTGGGGTCAAATCTCCCAGTTTGGGGTCAAATCTCCCATTTTGGGGTCAAACCCCCCCGGTTTGGAATAACCCTGCCCCATTTAGACACCAAAATTTCCCATTTTCCACCCAAAAACCCCCAAATCCTCGGGAACTGGGGAACCCCAGGAGTGTCGGGGCTGGGCTCACACTGTCACTGTCACTGTCACCAACCTGTCACTGTCACTGTCACCGACCTGTCACTGTCACCGTCACTGACCTGTCACTGTCACCAATCTGTCACTGTCACCATCACTGTCACTGTCACTGTCTCTGTCAGTGTCGCTGTCACTGTCACTGTCACTGTCACTCTCTCTGTCACCGTCACCATCACTGACCCTATCACTGTCACCATCACCGTCACTCTCTCTGTCCCTGTCCCTGTCCCTGTCACTGTCCCTGTCGCTGTCACTGTCACTCTGTCCCTGTCACTCTGTCCCCGTCCCTGTCCCTGTCCCTGTCACTCTCTCTGTCCCTGTCCCTGTCCCTGTCACTCTGTCCCCGTCCCTGTCCCTGTCCCTGTCACTCTGTCCCTGTCCCTGTCCCTGTCCCTGTCCCTGTCCCTGTCCCTGTCACTCTGTCCCTGTCCCCATCCCCGTCGCTGTCGCCGCTGTCCTGACCGGGCTGTGTCTCTGTCCCCTCCCAGGAGAGCGCGGCCCTGGCCGATCGCCTCATCCAGGTACCGCCCCCCGCCTGTCGCGACAGTCCCGACAGTCCCGACATCCCCTGCGGCGCTTCGCCCCTCCCCTTCTCCCGATTTCCTCCCCTCGTTTTCCCAACTGATCTTCCCGATATTTTCCCGATTGATTTTTCCCAATTTCCCCCATTTTTTCCCGATATTTCCCCAATTTTCTCTCCTGATACTTTCCCAATATTTTCCCCCAATTTTCCCAATTGATTTTCCCAATTTCCCTGATTTTCCCAATTTTTTCCCCCAATACTTTCCCAATTTATTTCCCCAATTTTCCCAATATTTTCCCAATAATCCAGATGCTTTCCCAATTTCCCCTATTTTTTCCCTGATTTTCCTGACAATTCTGATATTTTCCAAATTTTCCCAATATTTTCCCAATAATCCTGATATTTTTCTGATACTTCCCAAATTTCCTCAGTATTCCCAAGATTTTCCTAAGATTTTCCCAATAATCCTGATATTTTCCCAATTTTCTTCCCTGATTTTCCCAAATTTTTTCCTCATTTTCCCGATATTTTCCCGATTGATTTTTCCCAATTTCCCCCATTTTTCCCCTCAATCTCCCCGATTTTCTTTCCTGATACTTTTGCAAGATTTTCCCGATTTTCCCAAAATCTTTTCCTGATTTTCCCAATTGATTTTCCCAATTTCCCTGATTTTCCCAATATTTCCTGATAATCCCGATATTTTCCAAATTTTCCCAATATTTTCCCAATAATCCTGATATTTTCCTGATACTTCCCAAATTTACCCAATATTTTCCCAATAATCCTGATATTTTCCCAATTTCCTTCCCTGATTTTCCCAATTGATTTTCCCGATTTTTCCCGATTGATTTTTCCCAATTTCCCCCATTTTTTCCCGATATTTCCCCGATTTTCTCTCCTGATACTTTCCCAACATTTTCCCCTGATTTTCCCAATTGATTTTCCCAATTTCCCTGATTTTCCCCATTTTTTCCCCCGATACTTTCCCAATATTTCCCCAATAATCCAGATACTTTCCCAATTTCCCCTGTTTTTTCCCTGATTTCCCTGATTCATTTTCCCAATTTATTTTCCCAATTTCCCTGATTTTCCCAATATTTTCTGACAATCCCGATATTTTCCAAATTTTCCCAATATTTTCCCAATAATCCTGATATTTTTCTGATACTTCCCAAATTTCCCCAATATTCCCAAGATTTTCCCAAGATTTTCCCAATTTCCTTCCCTGATTTTCCCAAATTTTTTCCTGATTTTCCCAATTGATTTTCCCGATTTTTCCCGATTGATTTTTCCCAATTTCCCCCATTTTTTCCCGATATTTCCCCGATTTTCCTTCCTGATACTTTCCCAACATTTTCCCCTGATTTTCCCAATTGATTTTCCCAATTTTCCTGTTGGATTTTCCCGATTTTTTTCCCCCAATACTTTCCCAATTTATTTCCCCAATTTTCCCAATATTTTCCCAATAATCCAGATACTTTCCCAATTTCCCCTATTTTTCCCTGATTTTCCTGACAATCCTGATATTTTCCAAATTTTCCCAATATTTTCCCAATAATCCTGATATTTTCCTGATACTTCCCAAATTTACCCAATATTCCCAAGATTTTCCCAATAATCCTGATATTTTCCCAATTTTCTTCCCTGATTTTCCCAATTTTTTTCCTGATTTTCCCAATTGATTTTCCCAAATTTTTCCCAATTTATTTCCCCGATTTTACTGATTGATTTTCCCCAATATTTTCCCGTTTTTCTCAATTTATTTTCCCGATTTTCCTCCCCAATTTTCCTGATTTATTTCCTGATTTTTCCCCCCAATTTCCCTGATTTTCCCAATTTTTTTCCCCAATTTTCCCAATTTTTTTCCCCAGTTTTCCCAAGGTTTTCCCAATATTTTCCCAAGATTTTCCCGATTTATTTTCCCAATTTATTTTCCCCAATTTTCCTGATCTTTCCCCCCAATTTTCCCAACTTTTTCCCCATTTATTTTCCCGAATTTCTCATTTTTTCCTCTGATTTTCCTGATTTTTTCCCTGACTTTCCCAAATTTTTCCCCAATTTTCCCGATTTTTTCCCCTGATTTTCCTGATTTTCCTCCCAATTTCCCTGATTTATTTTCCTGATTTTCCTGATTTATTTTCCCAAAATTCCTGATTTTGCCAATTGATTTTCCCAATTTTCCTCCCCAGTTTTCCCAGTCGATTTTCCCAATTTTCCCAATATTTTTCCCGGTATTTTTCTGATTTTCCCAATTTATTTTCCAGATTTATTTTCCTCATTTTCCCGATTTATGTTCCCGATTTTCCTCTCTGATTTTCCTGATTTATTTTCCTGATTTATTTCCCTGATCTTCCCAATTTTTTCCCAATTTTCCCGACTGATTTTCCCTGATTTTTTCCCGATTTCCCTGATTTATTTTCCCCAATTTTCCCGATTTTTCCCCATTTTCCTCCTTTTCCTCCCTCTCCTCCCCCAGCCCCACTTTTGGGGGGATTTTCCTTTTTTCTGCCTTTTTTTTTCACCTTTTTTTTCTGCTTCTCCTGCGCGCCCTGGGGGGAATTTGGGGAAATTTGATGGAAATTTGGGGGAATTTGGGGAGATTTTGCTGAATTTTGGAGAATTTTGGGGGAGATTTTGATGAATTTGGGGGTGATTTCCAGGGATTTTGAATGTTGGGAAATTTGGAGGGAATACTGGGAATTTTGGTGAAATTTTAGGGGGAAATTTTTGGGAAATTTTGAGGAATTTGGGGGAATTGTGGTGAATTCGGGGGGAATTTCAAATTTTGAGGTATTTGGGGCAATTTTGATGGAATTTCAGGAAAATTTGGGGGGATTTGGAGGATCTTGGGGAAATTTTGGGTGATTTCTTTTTAATTTTAGGGGAATTTGGGGGTATTTTGGGGGAATTCTGGTGAATTTGAGGGAAATTTTGAGGGATTGGGGGGAATTTCGAATTTTGGGGTATTTTGGGAAAATTTTGGGGCAATTTTGGGAAATTTTGGGGGGAATTTTGGGGAATTTTTGGGGCAATTTGGGGAATTTTTGGGGGGAATTTTGGGGAATTTTTGGGGCAATTTGGGGAATTTTTTGGGGAATTTTTGGGGCAATTTGGGGAATTTTTGGGGGGAATTTTGGGAGGGATTTTGGGTGAATTTTGGGGGAATTTGGGGTTTGGGGTGGAAAGCAGCGATTGGAGGAGTTTGGGTGGAATTTGGGGTGGGGGAGGGGAGGGGACAAACGGCCCTGGAGGTCCCCACGGGGCTGGTGGCACCTCCAGTGTCACCTCCTGTCCCCAGTGTCACCTCCCTGTCCCCGGTGTCACCTCCCTGTCCCCCCAGTGCCACCACAGCCACGCTGGCTCTGCCCTGGTGGCAGGAGGTGACAGTGTCCCCAATGTCCCCAATGTCCCCAATGTCCCCAATGTCCCCATTGCCCCCAATGTCCCCAATGTCACCAAGGCCAGGTGACATGGGCCCAGGAGGTGACACTGTCCCCACAATGTCCCCAATGTCCCCAGGGCCAAGTGACATGGCTCAGAAGGTGACAATGTCACCAAGGCCAGGTGATACAGGCACAGGAGGTGACACTGTCCCTGATGTCCCCAATGTCCCCAAGGTGTCCCCAGGGCCTGGTGACACTGTCCCCACAATGTCCCCACAATGTCCCCATTGTCCCCACTGTCCCCAGGACAAGGTGACGGGGGCGCAGGAGGTGTCAGTGTCCCCAATGTCCCCAATGTCCCCAGTGTCCCCAATGTCCCCACTGTCCCCAGTGTCCCCAATGTCCCCACTGTCCCCAGGGCCAGGTGACGCGGACGCAGGAGGTGTCAGTGTCCCCAGTGTCCCCAGGGCCAGGTGACAGTGTCCCCATTGTCCCCACTGTCCCCCAATGTCCCCGTTGTCCCCAGGGCCAGGTGGCATTGTCCCCAGTGTCCCCACTGTCCCCCCTGTCCCAGGGCCAGGTGACGTGGGCGCAGGAGGTGTCAATGTCCCCGATGTCCCCAATGTCCCAGGGCCAGGTGACACTGTCCCCAGTGTCCCCACTGTCCCCACTGTCCCCAATATCCCCACTGTCCCCAGGGCCAGGTGACACGGACGCAGGAGGTGTCAGTGTCCCCAATGTCCCCGTTGTCCCAGGGCCAGGTTACACTGGCCCCAACGTCCCCACTGTCCCCCCTGTCCCAGGGCCAGGTGACACAGGCGCAGGAGGTGACACTGTCCCTGATGTCCTCAATGTCCCCAAGGTGTCCCCCCTGTCCCAGGGCCAGGTGACACTGTCCCCATTGTCCCCACTGTCCCCGTTGTCCCCAGGGCCAGGTGACACTGTCCCCACTGTCCCCACTGTCCCCGTTGTCCCCAGGGCCAGGTGACACTGTCCCCAATGTCCCCACTGTCCCCCCTGTCCCAGGGCCAGATGTCAGTGTCCCCAGTGTCCCTAGGGCCAGGTGACACTGTCCCCATTGTCCCCACTGTCCCCGTTGTCCCCAGGGCCAGGTGACACTGTCCCCATTGTCCCCAATGTCCCCATTGTCCCCGTTGTCCCCAGGGCCAGGTGACACTGTCCCCAATGTCCCCGTTGTCCCCAGGGCCAGGTGACACTGTCCCCACTGTCCCCATTGTCCCCAGGGCCAGGTGACACTGTCCCCAATGTCCCCGTTGTCCCCAGGGCCAGGTGACGCGGGCGCAGGAGGCCGAGGAGAACGACGTCATCCGGCGGGAGCTGGCGCTGGTGAGGCAGCGCTGCAGCTCGGCCACCGAGAGCCTGAGACGGGCTCAGAGCACCATCAGAGAGCTGCAGGTGTGACACTGTGTGTGTGTCACTGTGTGTGTCACTGTGTGTGTGTCATTGTCACCTCATTGTCACCTCTGTGTCACTGTGTGTCACCTCTGTGTCACTGTGTGTGTGTCACTGTGTGTGTGTCACTGTGTGTCACTGTGTGTGTCACTGTGTGTCACTGTGTGTGTGTGACACTGTGTGTGTGTCACTGTGTGTCACTGTGTGTCACTGTGTGTCACTGTGTGTCACTGTGTGTGTGTCACTGTGTGTGTGTCACTGTGTGTCACTGTGTGTCACTGTGTGTCACTGTGTGTGTCACTGTGTGTGTGTCACTGTGTGTCACTGTGTGTGTCACTGTGTGTCACTGTGTGTCACTGTGTGTCACTGTGTGTCACTGTGTGTGTCACTGTGTGTGTGTCACTGTGTGTGTCACTGTGTGTGTCACTGTGTGTCACTGTGTGTCACTGTGTGTCACTGTGTGTCACTGTGTGTGTCACTGTGTGTGTGTCACTGTGTGTCACTGTGTGTGTCACTGTGTGTCACTGTGTGTCACTGTGTGTCACTGTGTGTGTCACTGTGTGTGTGTCACTGTGTGTCACTGTGTGTGTGTCACTGTGTGTGTCACTGTGTGTGTCTCTGTGTGTCACTGTCCCGGTGCCAGCGCTGCAGCTCGGCCACCGAGAGCCTGAGACGGGCTCAGAGCACCATCCGAGACCTGCAGGTGTGACACTGTCACCTCATTGTCACCTGATTGTCACCTGTGTGTGTGTGTCATTGTCACCTGTGTGTGTCTCTGTGTGTCACTGTGTGTCACTGTCACCTGTGTGTCACTGCTCTGGGTGACAATGCTGCAGGTGGCATTTGGTGGCATTTGGTGGCATTTGGTGGCACAGGTAACTCCTCCTGGAATGAGGATTTCATCATAGGTGGGAGGTGACATTTGGTGACCTTTGGTGATGTTTGGTGACATTGGTGACACTGGTGACATTGGTGACACAGGGTAACCCCCGCCTGAGCGAGGAGTTTGTGGCGGTTGGGAGGTGACACTGGTGACATTTGGTGACATTTGGTGACATTGGTGACATTGGTGACACAGGGTAACCCCCGCCTGAGCGAGGAGTTCGTGGTGGTTGGGAGGTGACACTGGTGCCATTGGTGACATTTGGTGACATTGGTGACAGGGTAACCCCCGCCTGAGCGAGGAGTTTGTGGTGGGCATTGGGGAGGTGACACTGGTAACATTTGGTGACATTTGGTGACATTGGTGACACTGGTGACAGGGTAACCCTCGCCTGAGCGAGGAGTTCATGGTGGGCAGGAACAATGGGGAGGTGACATTGGTGACATTGGTGACACTGGTGACATTTGGTGATGTAGGAATCCTAAAAACCAGAAGGTTTTAAGAAAGAAAGGTTTTAAGAAATCAGGCCATTTGGGGACAGGGTAACCCCCGCCTGAGCGAGGAGTTCGTGGTGGTTGGGAGGTGACACTGGTGCCATTGGTGACATTTGGTGACATTGGTGACAGGGTAACCCCCGCCTGAGCGAGGAGTTTGTGGTGGGCATTGGGGAGGTGACACTGGTAACATTTGGTGACATTTGGTGACATTGGTGACACTGGTGACAGGGTAACCCTCGCCTGAGCGAGGAGTTCATGGTGGGCAGGAACAATGGGGAGGTGACATTGGTGACATTGGTGACACTGGTGACATTTGGTGATGTAGGAATCCTAAAAACCAGAAGGTTTTAAGAAAGAAAGGTTTTAAGAAATCAGGCCATTTGGGGACAGGGTAACCCCCGCCTGAGCGAGGAGTTTGTGGCGGTTGGGAGGTGACACCGGTGACATTTGGTGACATTTGGTGACATTTGGTGACACAGGGTAACCCCCGGCTGAACGAGGAGTTCGTGGCGGGCAGGAACAATGGGGAGGTGACATTTGGTGACATTGGTGCCATTGGTGACATTGGTGACATTGGTGACACTGGTGACAGGGTAACCCCCGTCTGAGCGAGGAGTTCGTGGCGGTTGGGGAGGTGACACTGGTGACATTGGTGACATTTGGTGACACTGGTGACATTTGGTGACACTGGTGACACAGGGTAACCCCCGGCTGAGCGAGGAGTTCGTGGCGGTTGGGAGATGACATTTGGTGACATTTGGTGACATTGGTGACATTTGGTGACATTTGGTGACACTGGTGACACCGGTGACACAGGGTAACCCCCGTCTGAGCGAGGAGTTCGTGGCGCGCCTGGAGTCGGAGCTGGAGCGGTCGCGGCTGCGCGAGAGCGAAACCCTGGGGGCGCTCAGGGAGATGCAGGACAAGGTCCTGGACATGGAGAAGGTGACACAGGGGACACTGGGGGACACCGGGGTGGCACTGGGGACAGGGAGGGACACTGGGGACAGGGAGATGCAGGACAAGGTCCTGGACATGGAGAAGGTGACACAGGGACAACGGGGGTGGCACTGGGGTGACCCTGGGGACAGGCAGGGACCTTGGGGGGTCCTGGACATGGAGAAGGTGACACAGGGGACACTGGGGGGACACCGGGGACAGGGAGGGACCCTGGGGACAGGGAGATGCAGGACAAGGGCCTGGACATGGAGAAGGTGACACCCGGGGACACCAGGGGACACCGGGGACAGGGAGGGACACTGGGGACAGGGAGATGCAGGACAAGGTCCTGGACATGGAGAAGGTGACACAGGGGACACTGGGGGGACACCGGGAACAGGGAGGGACATTGGGGAGTCCTGGACATGGAGAAGGTGACACAGGGGACACCGGGGTGACGCCAGGGGTGGCACTGGAGTGGCCCTGGGGACAGGGAGGGACCTTGGGGACAGGGAGGGACCCATGGTGGGGAGGCTCCCATGGGTGGCCTTGGGGACAGGGAGATGCAGGACAAGGTCCTGGACATGGAGAAGGTGACACCACAGGGACACCGGGGCTGGCACCAGGGACAAGGAGCAGCCTTGGGGACAGACAGGGTCCCATGGGTGGTCTTGGGGACAGGGAGGGTCCCATAGGTGGCTCGGGGGACATGGAGGGGCCCTGGGGACAGGGAGATGCAGGACAAGGGCCTGGACATGGAGAAGGGGACACCAGGGGTGGCACCAAGGTGGCATCGGGGGTGGCGGGGTCCCAGTGGGGTGGGGAGGGTCCCATGGGTGGCTCTGGGGACAGGGAGGGACCCTGGGGACAAGGAGGGTCCCGTGGGTGGCCTTGGGGACAGGAGCTGTCACGGGTGGCCTGTGAAGGTGCCTCTGTCTGTCCCCCCTGCTGTCCCTGTGTGTCCCTACTGATCTCCCTGTCCCCATGTCCCCTGTCCCCACTGATGTCCTGTGTCCCCTGCTGTCCCTGTCCCTTCTGTACCTGTCCCTGTCCCTGCTGTCCCCTCTGTCCCTTCTGTCCCTGCCCCTGTCCCCTCTATCCCTGCTGTCCCTGTGTCCCTGTCCCTGCTGTCCCTGTCCCTGCTGCCCCCTCTGTCCCTGCTGTCCCTGTCCCTGCTGTCCCCTCTGTCCCTGCTGTCCCTGCTGTCCCTGCTGTCCCCTGCTGTCCCTGTCCCTGCTGTCCCTGTCCCTGTGTCCCTGCTGTCCCTGCTGTCCCCTCTGTCCCTGCTGTCCCTGTCCCTGCTGTCCCTGCTGTCCCCTGATGTCCCTGTCCCTGTGTCCCTGTCCCTGTCCCTGCTGTCCCTGATGTCCCTGTCCCTGTGTCCCTGTCCCTGCTGTCCCTGTCCCTGTCCCTGTCCCTGCTGTCCCTGCTGTCCCTGCTGTCCCTGCTGTCCCTGATGTCCCTGTCCCTGTCCCTGTCCCTGCTGTCCCCTGATGTCCCTGTCCCTGTCCCTGTGTCCCTATCCCTGTCCCTGTCCCTGATGTCCCTGTCCCTGTCCCTGTCCCTGTCCCTGCTGTCCCTGCTGTCCCTGATGTCCCTGTCCCTATCCCTGTCCCTGTCCCTGCTGTCCCTGATGTCCCTGTCCCTGTCCCCAGCGGCAGCCGCTGCTCCCGGATGACTCCAGCGTGGTTCGGCTGCAGGAGGAGCTGCAGGAGCTGGCCCTGAGGGACATCGGGGACATCGGGGACACCTGGCAGGTGAGACAGGGACAGCGGGGACACCTGGCAGGGGAGACAGGGACATCGGGGACACCTGGGGGTGCCTGGCAGGTGTTCCAGCTGTCCCGGCTGTCCCCAGGTGAGCACCCACGTGTCCCCATACCTGACCAAATGTCCCCAGGTGTGTCCCCATACCTGACCAAGTGTCCCCAGGTGTGTCCCCATACTTGACAAGGTGTGTCCCAGGTGTCCCCCAGCTGTACCAGGTGTGTCCCCATACCTGACCAGGTATGACCCGAGCTCTGTCCAGCTGTGTCCCCATACCTGACCAGGTGTCCCCAGGTGTGTCACCTGACCAGGTGTGTCCCCAGGTGTGCGGGGGCCGCTGGAAGGAGCCGCGGGCGCTTCATGAGGCCTGGCCAGGTGTCCCAAGGTGTCCCCAGGTGTCCCCATGCCTGGCCAGGTGTCCCAGGGTGTCCCCATACCTGACCAGGTGTGTCCCCAGGTGTCCCAGGGTGTCCCCAGGTGTCCCAGGGTGTGTCCCCAGGTGTGTCCCCCTACCTGACCAGGTGTGTCCCCAGGTGTCCCAGGGTGTCCTCATACCTGGCCAGGTATCCCAGGGCGTCCCCAGGTGTCCCAGGGTGTGTCCCCAGGTGTGTCACCTGACCAGGTGTGTCCCCATACCTGGCCAGGTGTGTCCCAGGTGTCCCCATACCTGACCAGGTGTGTCCCCAGGTGTGCGGGGGCCGCTGGAAGGAGCCGCGGGCGCTGCACGAGGCCGTGCTGGGGGTGCAGCTCCGCGAGAGCCAGGCCCAGGCGGAGCTGAGGGCGCTGAGACAGCGGGTGCTGCACCTGGAGACACAGGTGAGGGACTGGGACAGACTGGGATGGACTGGGATGGACTGGGACAGCGGGTGCTGCACCTGGAGACACAGGTGAGGGACTGGGACAGACTGGGATGGACTGGGATGGACTGGGACAGCGGGTGCTGCACCTGGAGACACAGGTGAGGGACTGGGACAGACTGGGATGGACTGGGATGGACTGGGACAGACTGGGACAGCGGGTGCTGCACCTGGAGACACAGGTGAGGGACTGGGACAGACTGGGATGGACTGGGACAGACTGGGATGGACTGGGACAGCGGGTGCTGCACCTGGAGACACAGGTGAGACACTGGGAGGGACTGGGATGGACTGGGATGGACTGGGACGGACTGGGACAGCGGGTGCTGCACCTGGAGACACAGGTGAGACACTGGTACCAAACTGGGATGGACTGGGACAGACTGGGATGGACTGGGACAGACTGGGAATGGAGCTGAGGGCGCTGAGACAGAGAGTGCTGCACCTGGAGACACAGGTGAGACACAGGTACCAAACTGGGACAAACTGGGACAGACTGGGACAGCAGGTGCTGCACCTGGAGACACAGGTGAGGGACTGGTACCAAACTGGGATGGACTGGCATGGACTGGGATGGACTGGGACAGACTGGGAATGGAGCTGAGGGCGCTGAGACAGTGGGTGCTGCACCTGGAGACACAGGTGAGGGACTGGGATGGACTGGGACAGACTGGGACAGAGGGTGCTGCACCTGGAGACACAGGTGAGACACAGGTACCAAACTGGGACAAACTGGGATAGACTGGGACAGAGGGTGCTGCACCTGGAGACACTGGGAGGGACTGGGAGGGACTGAGGATGCTGGAACTGAACTGGGAGCACTGGGAGAGCAGGGACCGGGGTTTATCCCAGGATTTTGATGGGTTAATCCCAAATTAATCCCGGGTTTATCCCAGGTTAATTCCAGGTTAATCCCGGTTCAATCCCAGTTCTATCCCGGTTCAATCCCAGTTCTATCCCGGTTCTATCCCGGTTCAATCCCGGTTCTATCCCGGTTCTGTCCCGGTCCAGGGGCGGATCCAGCTGTCGGTGCTGGGCCGGGCGGAGCAGGCCTGTGCCGGGCTGCGGGAGCAGGGCTGGGCTGGTGCCGGGTTTATCCCGGGTTTATCCCGGGTCAATCCCGGTTCTGTCCCGGTTCCAGGGGCGGATCCAGCGGTCGGTGCTGGGCCGGGCCGAGCAGGCCTGTGCCGGGCTGCGGGAGCAGGGCTGGGCTGGTGCCAGGTGTATCCCAGGTTTATCCCAGGTTTATCCCGGGTTAATCCCGGTTCTATCCCGGTTTATCCCGGTTCCAGGGGCGGATCCAGCGGTCGGTGCTGGGCCGGGCCGAGCAGGCCTGTGCCGGGCTGCGGGAGCAGGGCTGGGCTGGTGCCGGGTTTATCCCAGGTTTATCCCGGGTTAATCCCAGGTTTATCCCGGTTCCAGGGGCGGATCCAGCGGTCGGTGCTGGGCCGGGCGGAGCAGGCCTGTGCCGGGCTGCGGGAGCAGCTCCGCGCCGCCGCCGCCCAGAGCCAGGGGCTGCAGGCCCAGCTCAGCGAGAGCCACCGGAAACACGCGGAGGCGCAGTGCAAGGTGGGGACAGCAACACTGGGGACACTGGGGACAGCAATGGGGACACTGGGGACAGCAATGGGGACAGCAATGGGGACACTGGGGACACTGGGGACAGCAATGGGGACACTGGGGACATTGGGGACACTGGAAACATGCAGAGGCGCAGTGCAAGGTGGGGACAGCAATGGGGACACTGGGGACACTGGGGACACTAGGGACATTGGGGACAATGGGAACACTGGGGACATGGGGACAGTGGAAACATGCAGAGGCGCAGTGCAAGGTGGGGACATTGGGGACATCGGGGAGGGCTGTCCTGGGGTTGACCCCACGGTGTCCCTCGGGGTGTCCCCACAGTGGCAGGGCTGTCCTGGGCCTGTCCCTGGGTGTCCCCACGGTGTCCCCGGGTGTCCTTGGGGGTGTCCCAGGGCTGTCCCCAGGTGTCCCTGAGTGTCCCTGTGGGTGTCCCTGCAGTGTCTCTGGGAGTGGCAGGGCTGTCCCTGGGTGTCCCCATAGTGTCCCTTGGGTGTCCCCACAGTGTCCCTGGGGGTGGCAGAGCTGTCCTGAGGCTGTCCCTGGGTGTCCCTGTGAGTGTCCCTGTGAGTGTCCCTGGGGGTGTCCAGGGTGTCCCCACGCTGTCCCTGGTGGCAGGGCTGTCCCAGGGCTGTCCCTGGAGATGTCCCTGGGTGTCCTTGGGGCTGTCCCCGGGTGTCTCTGTGAGTGTCCCTGGATGTCCCCAAGTGTCCCCGGGGGTGTCTGGGATGTCCTGGGGCTGTCCCGGGGATGTCCCTGGGTGTCCCCGGGTGTCCCTGTGAGTGTCCCTGGCTGTCCCTGGGGCTGTCCCTGGAGCTGAACGGGCTGTCCCTGAGTGTCCCCAGCTGTCCCTGAGTGTCCCCAGCTGTCCCTGAGTGTCCCCAGCTGTCCCTGTGGGTGTCTCTGGGTGTCCCCATGAGTGTCCCCGGGTGTCCCTGGCTGTCCCCGGGTGTCCCTGAGTGTCCCCAGGTGTCCTTGGGGCTGTCCCTGGGTGTCCTTGGGGCTGTCCCCGGGTGTCCCTGTGAGTGTCCCCGGGTGTCCCAGAGTGTCCCCGGGTGTCCCTGGGGCTGTCCCCGGGTGTCCCAGAGTGTCCCCGGGTGTCCCTGGGGCTGTCCCCGGGTGTCCCAGAGTGTCCCCGGGTGTCCTTGGGGCTGTCCCCGGCTGTCCCTGAGTGTCCCCAGCTGTCCCTGGGTGTCCCTGAGTGTCGCAGGCTGTCCCTGTGAGTGTCCCTGGCTGTCCCTGTGAGTGTTCCAGGGCTGTCCCCGGGTGTCCCTGAGTGTCCCCGCTGTCCCCAGAGCAAGGAGGAGGTGATGGCCGTGCGGCTGCGCGAGGCCGACAGCATGGCCGCCCTGGCCGAGATGAGGCAGCGCGTGGCCGAGCTGGAGATCCAGGTACGGGGACACTGAGGGGACACCGGGGACATCGGGGGGACATCGGGGGGCATGGGGACAATGGGGGACATGGGGACATCGGGGGGCATGGGAACATCAGAGGGCATGGGGACATCGGGGATATTGGGGGGCATGGGGACATCGGGGGGACATGGGGACATTGGGGGACATGGGGACATCAGGGGGACATGGGGACATCAGGGGGATATGGGGACAATGGGGGGATATGGGGACATCGGGGGGCATGGGGACATCGGGGGGCATGGGGACATCAGGGGACATGGGGACATTGGGGGGCATGGGGACATCGGGGGGCATAGGGACATCAGGGGACATGGGGACATCAGGGGGATATGGGGACATCAGGGGGACATGGGGACAGTGGGGACATCAGGGGGACATGGGGACAGAGGGGACATCGGGGGGGGGCATGGGGACATCAGGGGGACGTGGGGACAATGGGGACATCGGGGAGATATGGTGACATTGGGGACATCGGGGGGACATGGGGACATTGGGGGGACGTCGGGGGGCATGGGGACATTGGGGAGATATGGGGACAGTGGGGACATTGGGGGGGCATGGGGGACATGACAGACATGGGGACATTGGGGGGACATGGGGACATCAGGGATATTGGGGACATGGCGGGGACATGGGGACAATGGGAGACACTAGGGGGACATGGTGACATTGGGGGGACATGGGGACACTGGGGACATTGGGACATGGGGATTTTGGGGACACTGGGGACATGGGGGACACTGGGGACATTGGGACATGGGGATTTTGGGGACACTGGGGACATGGGGGACACTGGGGGGACATGGGGATTTGTGGGACATTGGGGACACTGGGGGGACGTGGGGACTTTGGGGACATTGCCGGGACATGGGGACACTGGGGACATCGAGGACATGGGGACATGGAGGGGATGGGGGGCATGAGGGAGACATGGGGACATCGGGGACATGGAGGGGGTGGGGGACACTGGGACATGGGGGACACTGGGAGGACATTGGGGACACTGGGGACATGGGGATGCTGGGGACATGGAAGAGATTATGGGGGACATGGGGGACATCGGGATGTGGGGACATGGGGACATGGGGGCATGGAGGGGATGAGGGACATCGGGACATGGGGACATTGGGGACATGGAGGGGATTGTGGGGGACATGGGGACATCAGGGGCACATGGGGATATGGGGGGACATCGGGGACATTGGGGACATTGGGGACATGGAGAGGGGGAGGACATGGGGATATCAGGGACACGGGGGACATTGGGGACATGGAGGGGATGGGGGACCTTGGGGACACTGGGGACTTCAGGGACATGGGGACATGCGGGAGATGAAGGGGATGAGGGACCTTGGGGACATCAGGGGGACATCAGGGGGACACGGAGGGGATGGGGGATATGGGGACACAGAGGAATGTGGGGACATGGGGGGACATGAGGGGACATGGAGGGGACAGGGGGACATGGAGGGGATGGGGCACATGGAGGGGACAGGGGGACATGGAGGGGATGGGGGACACAGGGATGTGGGGACATGGAGGGGACATGGGGGGAGAAGGGGACATGGGGACATGGAGGGGACAAGGGGACATGGGGGGACACAGAGGGGACAAGGGGACATGGAGGGGCATGGGGGATGTGGGGACACAGAGCTGTGGGGACATGGGGATGGTGGGGACATGGAGGGGACAGGGGGACATCAGGGACATGAGGGGACACGGAAGGCAGGGAGGGGACGCTGGGGGGACATTGGGGACATGGAGGGGATGGGGGACACTGGGACATGGGGACATGAATGGAGGGGGCACAGGGGACATGGGGGGCACAGGAGGGGCCAGGTGGCCGCGGTGTCCCCTCGGTGTCCCCTCGGTGTCCCCTCAGTGTCCCCTGGGTGTCCCCAGCGGGAGGAGGGGCGGCTGCAGGGGCAGCTGGAGCACACGGACACGGCGCAGTACATCCGGCACCTGCAGGGACACATCCGGCGCCTCAAGGCCGAGGTGGGACACTGGGGACACTGGGGACATCACTGGGGACATCACTGGGGACATCACTGGGGACACTGGAGACATCATTGGGGACACTGGGGACACCAGGGGCTTTGGGGACACTGGGGACACTGGGGACATTGGGGACATCACTGGGGACACTGGGGACACTGGGGACACTGGGGACATCACTGGGGACATTGGGGACATTGGGGACATCACTGGGGACACTGGGGACATCACTGGGGACATTGGGGACACTGGGGACATCACTGGGGACATCACTGGGGACATTGGGGACATTGGGGACACTGGGGACATCACTGGGGACACTGGGGACATCACTGGGGACATTGGGGACATCACTGGGGACACTGGGGACATTGGGGACATCATTGGGGACACTGGAGACATTGGGGACATCACTGGGGACATTGGGGACACTGGGGACATCACTGGGGACATTGGGGACATCACTGGGGACACTGGGGACATCACTGGGGACACAGGGACACTGGGGACATTGGGGACATTGGGGACACAGGGACATTGGGAACATTGGGGACACTGGGGACATCACTGGGGACATTGGGGACACCAGGGGCTTTGGGGACATTGGGGACACCGGGGACACAGGGACATTGGGGACATCACTGCAGACATTGGGGACCCTGGGGACCCCAGGAACATTGGAGATACAGGGGACACTGGGGACAGTGGGGACAGTGGGGGATGTTGGGACACTGGGGACATTGGGGACACCACTGGGGACACTGGGGGCCAGGGACATGGGGGGACACCCAGGTGGCACCCAGGGGGGCTGGGGGAGGTGACAGGGGTTGGGGACACCCAGGTGGCACCCGCAGGTCCTGGGGGACCCCCCCAGGCTGGCCCCAGTGACAGTGGTGACATCCCCAGGTGCCACCAGTGCTGTCCCCTCAGTGCCACACGGCCTGGGGACAGCTGGTGACAGCGTGTTCCCCCTGTGCCCTTTCTCCTGTCCTTCTCTGTTGGCCTTTGTCCCCTCCTGTCCCCTGTCCCTGTCCCCTCCTGTCCCTGTGCCCATCTCCATTCCCGTCCTTGTCCCCTGTCCCCTCCCTATCCCTGTCCCTGTCCCTGATCTTGTCCTTTCCCTGTCCCCTGTCCCCTCCCCTCTCTGTCCCCTGCTGTCCCCCATTCTCTCCTCTCTGTCCCTTGACTGTCCCTTGACTGTCCCTTCTGTCCCTCTTGTCCCCTCTCCTGTCCCTGTCCCTATCTCCCCCTGTCCCTGTCCCCTGCCATCCCCTCTCTGTCCCCTGTCCCTGTCCCCTCTCTGTCCCCTGGCTGTCCCTCCCTGTCCCCTCTCTGTCCCCTGGCTGTCCCTCACTGTCCCCTCTCTGTCCCTCCCTGTCCCCTGTCCTGTCCCTCCTGTCCCCTCTCTGTCCCCTGTCCTGTCCCCTCTGTCCCCTGTCCCTGTCTCTGTCCCCTGTCCTGTCCCTGCTGTCCCCTGTCCTCCCTGTCCTCTCTCTGTCCCTCCCTGTCTCTGTCCCCTGCTGTCCTTCACTGTCCCCTGTCCCCTGTTCCTGCTGTCCCCTCTGTCCCTTGTCCCTGTCCCCTGTCCTGTCCTTCACTGTCCCCTGTCCTGTCCCTGCTGTCCCCTGTCCTGTCCCCTCTCTGTCCCCTCTCTGTCCCCTCTGTCCCCACTGTCCCCTCTCTGTCCCCTGTCCCCTGTCCTTGTCCCCACTGTCCCCTCTCTGTCCCCTCTCTGTCCCCTCTGTCCCCTCTGTCCCCTCTCTGTCCCCTGTCCCCTGTCCTTTCCCCACTGTCCCCTGTCCCCTGTCTGTCCCCTGTCTCTGTCCCCCCTGTCCCCTGTCCCAGGTGCGGCTGCTGCGGGGGCCGCTGTCCTTTGGCGCGGTGGCCTTGGGGACGCGCCTGGGGGACGAGGACTCGCTGGGCTCCTCGGACGAGGAGATGGCCCCGCCCTTCGCCCTGACCCCGGGGGACACCGGCGACACCGGGGACACCGGGGACAGCAGCGACAGCGACACCGAGGTGGCACCCACGGCTCCGTGACACCCAGGGGACACTGGGGACAGCAGTGACAGCGACACCGAGGTGGCACCCACAGCACCGTGACACCCAGGGGACACCGGGGACAGCAGCGACAGCGACACCGAGGTGGCACCCACGGCTCCATGACACCCAGGGGACACCAGGGACACTGGGGACAGCAGCGACAGCGACACCGAGGTGGCACCGACGGCACCGTGACACCCAGGGGACACCGGGGACACTGGGGACAGCAGCGACAGCGACACCGAGGTGGCACCGACGGCTCCATGACACCCAGGGGACACCGGGGACACTGGGGACAGCAGCGACAGCGACACCGAGGTGGCACCGACGGCGCCGTGACACACAGGGGACACCAGGGACACTGGGGACAGCAGCGACAG
Source organism: Setophaga petechia (assembly GCA_024362935.1). Taxonomy (NCBI): domain Eukaryota; kingdom Metazoa; phylum Chordata; class Aves; order Passeriformes; family Parulidae; genus Setophaga; species Setophaga petechia. The sequence goes on from JANCRA010000382.1 coordinate 24,619, forward strand.
CGACACCGAGGTGGCACCGACGGCTCCATGACACCCAGGGGACACCGGGGACACTGGGGACAGCAGCGACAGCGACACCGAGGTGGCACCGACGGCGCCGTGACACACAGGGGACACCAGGGACACTGGGGACAGCAGCGACAGCGACACCGAGGTGGCACCGACGGCTCCATGACACCCAGGGGACACCGGGGACACTGGGGACAGCAGCGACAGCGACACCGAGGTGGCACCGACGGCGCCGTGACACACAGGGGACACCGGGGACAGCAGCGACAGCGACACCGAGGTGGCACCCATGGCGCCGTGACACCCAGGGGACATTGGGGACACCAGGGACAGCGACACCGAGGTGGCACCCATGGCGCCGTGACACCCAGGGGACACTGAGGACATCCCGAGGTGGCACCGATGGCACCAACGGCGCTGTGACACCCAGGGGACATTGGGGACATCGGGGACAGTGAGCCTGAGGTGGCATCGATGGCACCATGACACACAGGGGACATTGGGGACAGCAGTGACAGCGAGACCAAGGTGGCACCGATGGCACCGTGACACACAGGGGACATTGAGGACATCGGGGACAGCAGCAACAGTGATCCTGAGGTGGCACCGACGGCACCGTGACACACAGGGGACACTGGGGACATCCCGAGGTGGCACCGATGGCACCGACGGCACTGTGACACCCAGGGGACATTGGGGACATCGAGGACAGCGAGACTGAGGTGGCATCGACAGCACCGTGACACACAGGGGACATTGGGGACATCAGGGACATTGGGGACAGCAGCGACAGCAACACCGAGGTGGCACCGACGGCGCCGTGACACCCAGGGGACATTGGGGACATCAGGGACAGCGAGACTGAGGTGGCACCCACGGCACCGTGACACCCAGGGGACACTGGGGACACCGAGGACTGCAGTGACATTGAGCCCAAGGTGTCACCGATGGCACTGTGACCCACAGGGGACACTGGGGACAGCAGGGACCGCCCAAGGTGGCACCAACAGCACCGTGACCTGTGGGGACATCGGGGCACTGGGGACAGCCCAAGGTGACACCCAGAGACCCAGAGAACATTGGGGACAGGCCAGGGGACAGTGGGACACCTGTGGGTCCTGTGGCACCTGGGGGACATCCCGGGCCCCTGTGGCACTTTGGGGACACCTGAGGGACACCTGTGACACACAGGGGACACTGTGGGGCCTGCAGGGGACACAAAGGGACATTCAGGGGGACACCCAGAGGGCTCCAAGGGACACTGAAGGACATCCAGGGGACACTGAGGGACACCTGTGACACCTGAGGGACACCAAGGGCACTGAGGGACACCCAGGGGCATGTGTGACACCCAGGGGACATCAAGGACACTGAGGGACATGTGTGACACCCAAGGGACACCAAGGACATTGAGGGACACCCAGGGGCATGTGTGACACCCAGGGGGCATCAAGGACACTGAGGGACATGTGTGACACCTGAGGGAGACCCAGGGGACACTAAGGGACATCCAGGGAACATCAAGGGACATCAGTGACACCCGAGGGACACCAAGGACACCAAGGGACACCTGTGACACCCAAGGGACACCAGTTATGCCAAGGGACATGTGTGACACCCAAGGGACACCAAGGACATGGAGGGACACCCAGGGACACGTGTGACACCCGAGAGACACCCAGGGACACGTGTGACACCCAAGGGACACCCAGGGGACACCGAGGGACAGCCCTGGCCTGGCTGACCCCGCACATGGAGAGATCCCAGGACAGGGACGGGGACAGGGATGGGGACACACCTGGGACAGGGACACACCTGGGACAGGGATGGGGACACTCCTGGGACAGGGACAGGGACACACCTGGGACAGGGACGGGGTTGGGGACAATCTTGGGGCACCCCATGACACATCCAGAGCCCAGGACACGACAGGGACAGGGACAGTCCTGGGACACAGCCAGGCCCTGGGACAGGGACACACCTGGGACAGGGACAATCCTGGGACAGGGACAGGGACGGGGACACACCTGGGACAGGGACAGGGACACAGCTGGGACAGGAATGGGGACAGGGACAGGGACACACCTGGGACAGGAAGAAGGGACAAGGATGGGGACACACCTGGGACAGGGACACACCTGGGACAGGGACAGATCCCAGGACAGGGACAGGGACACACCTGGGACAGGAATGGGGACAGGGACAGTCCTGGAACAGGGACAGATCCCAGGACAGGGACAGGGACACAGCCACGCCCTGGGACAGGGACAGTGCTGGACACGGACAGGGACAGGGACCGGGCACAACGAGATCCCAGGACACGGCTGGACACTGGGACAGGGACAGACAATGGGACAGGGACAGGGACACTGGACACAGCCAGATCCCAGGACACTGCTGGACAATGGGACACAGACAATTCCAGGACAGGGACAGTGCTGGACACTGGGCACAGACAGATCCCAGGACACGGCTGGACACTGGACATGACCGGATCCAGGACAGGGATGGGGACAGGGACGAGACATGGCTGGACAGTGGGACAGGGACAGATCCAGGACAGGGACAGATCCCTGGACACGGGTGGACAATGGGACAGGGACAGGGATGGGGACAGTGCTGGGACCAGGGACAGGGACAGATCCCAGGACACCACTGGACACTGGACATGGACAATTACGGGACAGGGACAGATCCCAGGACACGGCCAGACACTGGGACAGGGACAGGGACAGATCCTGGGGCAGGGACAGATCCAGAACCGGGACAGATCCAGGACTGGGACAGATCCCAGGACACGGCCAGGGACAGGGACAGGGACAGATCCCAGGACAGGGACAGGAACAGCTCCAGGACAGGGACAGGGACAGGAACAGCTCCAGGACAGGGACAGGTCCCGGCTGTGGATCCCAGCCCCGATCCCCTCCTGGATGCTCTGGGACCAACAAGGACGGGACCGGATCCCCCTGGACACCCCCGGGTGGGTCCTGGAGCCCCCCTGGGTGGATCCCAGGCCCCCCAAATGGATCCCAAGGCATTTCTGGACCCCCCCCGGATGGATCCCAGATCCCCACACGGATCCTGGACTCCTCAAGTGGATTCTGGACCCCCCAAATGGATCCTGGATCCTTCTGGACCTTCTGGAGGGTCCCAGATCCCCCTGGACCCTACAAATGGATCCTGGACCTCTCTGGATGGACCCCAGATCCCACAAATGGATCCTGGACTCACCAAGTGGATCCCGGATCCCCCTGGACCCCCAAATGGATCCTGGGCCTCTCTGGATGGACCCCAGATCCTCAAATGGATCCCAGATCCCCTTGGACCCCCCAAATGGGTCCCGGACCCCTCTGGATCTTGTGGACAGATCCCAGATCCCCCAAATGGATCCCGGACTCTTCAAATGGATCCCGGGCCCCTCTGGATCTCTGGGATGGATCCCGGGCTCTGAACCCCTCATGGACGGATCCCGGATCCCCCTGGACCCCTTGAACAGATCCCGGACCCCCCCAAATGGATCCCGGATCCCCCTGGACCCCCCAAATGGATCCCGGAGCCCCGGGCAGATCCTGGATCCCAAATGGATCCCCCGCACAGATTCCAGATGCCAAATGGATCCCCTGGGTGGATTCTGGACCCCCTGGACGGATCCCAGATCCCCCCGAACGGATCCCAGACTCTTGGGGTGGATCCTGGGCCTCGCTGGACTCGCAGGATGGATCCCAGATCCCTCTGGACTCCCCCCAAAGGGATCCAGGACCCCTCTGGGTGGATCCCAGACCCCCAAAGGGATCCCGGACTCTGATCCCCTCCTGGATGGATCCCAGATCCCCCCAGATGGATCCCGGACCCCTCTGGATCTTCTGAATGGATCCTGGATCCCTCTGGATCTTCTGAATGGATCCTGGATCCCTCTGGACACCTCGGATGGATCCCAGAGCCCCTGAATGGATCCCAGACCCCCGGGTGGATCCTGGATCCCAAATGGATCCCCTGGACGGATCCTGGACCCTCCTGGATCCCCAGATTGATCCTAGACTCCAGATGGATCCCCTGGACCCCCGGACAGATCCTGGACCCCAAATGGATCCCCTGGACGGATTCTGGAGTCCCCAAATGGATCCCAGACCCCTCTGGACTCCGTGGATGGATCCCAGATCCCAAATGGATTCCCCGGGCAGATCTTGGACCCTTCCGGACCCCCGGACAGATCCTGGACCCCAAATGGATCCCCTGGACAGATTCGGGACCCCCTTGAATGGGTCCCAGATCCCAAATGGATCCCCATGGACCACTCGAATGGATCCCACACCCCCCCTGGACCCCCGGACGGATCCCGGACCCCAAATGGATCCCCTGGACAGATCCTGGACCCTCCTGGATCCCCAGATGGATCCCGGACCCCAAATGGATCCCCTGGACGGATTCTGGAGTCCCCAAATGGATCCCAGACCCCTCTGGATTCTCTGGATGGATCCCAGACCCCAAATGGATCCCCGTGGACCACTCGAATGGATCCCGGATCCCCCTGGACCCCTGGACGGATCCCAGACCCCAAATGGATCCCCCTGGATGGACCCTGGACCCCAAATGGATCCCCTGGACAGATCCCGGACCCCTCTGGACCCCCGGGTGGATCCCGGACCCCAAATGGATCCCCTGGATGGATCCCGGACCCCTCTGGATCCCCCGGGTGGATCCCGGACCCCCAGTGGATCCCCCGGACGGATCCCCCGGCCCGGGACAGTTGTGGGGACCCCCCCGGCCCCTCCCCCGCTGTACAGAAATACAGGATCCCAAACAGCCTCGAGTTGACCCCAAAATTGCTTGGATTGACCCCAAAAACCCCGGCCGGGACCCCCAGATCCCCCCGAGTGATCCCAAAACCCGCGGGAATTTGCCCCAAAATCCTCTGGGATTCACCCCAAAAAATCCTCTGGGATTCACCCCAACATCTTCGGGAATTCACCCCAAAAATCCTCTGGGGTTCGTCACAAAAATCCTCTGGGAGTTCACCCCAAAATCTTCGGGATTTCACCCCAAAAGTCTTCTGGGATTTGTCTCCAAAATCCTCTGGGACTCATCCCAAAAATTCTCTGGAGTTCGCCCCAAAATCTTTGGGAATTCGCCCCAGAAATCCTCTGGAACTGGCCCCAAAAATCTTCTGGGAGTTCACCCCAAAATCTTCGGGAATTCACCCCAAAAATCCTCTGGGGTTCACCCCAAAATCCTCTGGGATTCACCCCAAAACTTCTCTGGAGTTCGCCCCAAAATCTTCGGAAATTCACCCCAAAAATCCTCTGGGGTTCGTCCCAAAAATCCTCTGGGATTCACCCCAAAATCTTCGGGAATTCACCCCAAAAATCCTCTGGGATTCACCCCAAAAATCCTCGGGAATTCACCCCAAAATCCTTTGGGATTTCGCCCCAAAATCTTTGGGAATTCGCCCCAGAAATCCTCTGAAATTGGCCCCAAAAATCCTCTGGGAGTTCACCCCAAAATCTTCGGGAATTCACCCCAAAAATCCTCTGGGATTTGCCTCCAAAATCCTCTGGGATTCACCCCAAAAATTCTCTGGAGTTCACCCCGAAATCTTCGGGAATTCGCCGCAAAATCCTCGGGAGTTCACCCCAAAATCCTCCAGAATTTGCCCCAACATTTCTGTGACCCTAAAATCTCCAAGATTGGCCCCAAAACCTTTGGGATTGACCCCAAAACGCCCCCGGGGACCCCAGTGAGGACAGGGGGCTCAGCAGGTGTGCACAGGTGTGCACAGGTGTGTAACAGATACCAGGTGTGTAACAGGCGTGTGCAGGTGTGTACGGGTGTGTAATGGGTGTGTAAGGGCTGTGTAACAGATACAGGTGCACAGGTGTGTAACAGGCATGTGCAGGTGTGCACAGGTGTGTAATGGGTGTGTAAGGGCTGTGTAACAGATACCAGGTGTGTAACAGGTGTGCACAGGTGTGTAATGGGTGTGTCATGGGTGTGCACAGGTGTGTGAGGGCTGGGTAACAGATACCAGGTGTGTAACAGGCGTGTGCAGGTGTGCACAGGTGTGTAATGGGTGTGTAAGGGCTGTGTAACAGATACAGGTGCACAGGTGTGTAACAGTCGTGTACAGGTGTGTACAGGTGGGTAAGGGCTGTGTCCCAGGTGTGCACAGGTGTGTAACAAGTGTGCACAGCTGCGTGCAGGTGTGTAACAGGGGTATTCCAGGTGTGCACAGGTGTGTAACAGTCGTGTACAGGTGTGTACAGGTGGGTAAGGGCTATGTCCCAGGTGTGCACAGCTGCGTGCAGGTAATGGGGGTATCCCAGGTGTGCACAGGTGTGTCATGTGTGTGTAACGGGTGTTTAAGGGCTGTGTAACCGATACCAGGTGTGTACAGCTGTGTCCCAGGTGTGTGCAGCCCTGTACAGGTGTGCAATGGCTGTATAACAGGTGTGTCCCAGGTGTGTACAGGTGTAACGGGTGTGTAAGGGCTGTGTCCCAGGTGTGTAATGGGTGTGTCCAGGTGTGTAAGAGCTGTGTAACAAGTGTGCAGAGCTGTGTCCAGGTGTGCACAGGTGTGACAGGTGTGTAATGGGTGTGTAAGGGCTGTGTCCCAGGTATGCACAGGTATATTACAGGTGTGTCCCAGATGTGCACAGGTGTGTGATGGGTGTGTCCAGATGTGTCACAGGTGTGTAAGAGCTGTGTCCCAGGTCTGCACAGGTGTGCAATGGGCGTGTCCCAGCTGTGGCCCTCCCCCAATCCCCTCCCTGGCTCCGTTCCCGCCCCTCCCCCTTTGGAGGCTGCACCCCGCCCCTTTGGGCTCCGCCCCGCCCCCTTTGGTGTCGCGGCCCCGCCTCGTTGGGTTTCACCCCGCCCCCTTTGGGGTCTCCGCCCCGCCCCCTTTGGCTTCTGAGCCCCGCCCTTTTGGGCTGTGAGCCCCTCCCCCTTTGGGCTCTGAGCCCCGCCCCTTTGCACCACGCCCTTCAGCCCCTCCCCCTCCGTGCCCCGCCCCCGTAACGCTGCGTGATGGCTCCTGATTGGCTGCGAGCGCGGGCGCGCCCATTGCCGGCGGCGCTGGGGGTGGGGAGGGAGCGCGGCCACGCCCTTTCCTGCCCCCCCGCCTCCCATTGGTCCGCGCGGGGCGGGGCGGCCACGCTGATTGGTCCGCGGGGGACGGCGGCGCTGATTGGTCCGGGCGGGGCGGGGCGGCGGCGCTGATTGGTGCGGGCGGGGCTTGGCCACGCCCTCCCGGAAGTGCCGCTCCGGCAGCAGCGCCCGGCCGGTGAGGGGGGGACCGGGACCGGGGCCGGAACCGGAACCGGAAACGGAACCGGGACCGAGACCGAGCTCGGGGGGGCCGGGACCGCGTGCGGGAGGGGGCGGGGCCGGGGGTCGGCGGGAGCGGGGCCGGGCCGGGCCGGGGGTCCCGCGGGGGAGCCGGGCCCGGGCAGCGGGAGGGCCCGGGGGGGAACCGGGAGGGTCCCGGGGGGATCCCGGGGGTGTCCGGGGCTCGGGGACCCCCCCCCGCGTGCCTCAGTTTCCCCTCTCGCCTTTCAGCCCCAGCGGAGCAGAGCGGGACCCCCCCCCGAAACACCGGGGAGGGGGCAGCGAGAGACCCCCGGGAACACCGGGACCCCCCCGGGAACCCCCCGGGAACACCGGGAACCCCCCCGGGAACACCGAGACCCCCCGGAAACCCCCTCAGGGACACCGAGCGCCCCCAAAACCCCTCCGGATACCTCGGGACCCCCCCTGGGGACACCGAGACCCCCCCCCATACACACACCGGGACTGCGCTGAGACCCCCCCGGGAACCCCCCAAAACCCCCCCGGATACACCGAGACCCCCCCCGGGGACACCGAGAGCCCCCCGGGGACCCCCAAAACCAACTTAACCCCCCCAGAAAGTCCCGAACCTTCTTAAAACTCCCCCCAGACCCATCTAACCCCCCCCCAATTCCTTCCAGACCCCCCAAACTCTCCCATACCCCCCCAAGACCCCCCAAAAACCACTCCTAGAGCCCCCAAACCTCCCCAGACCCCCCAAACTCCCCCCAAATCCCCTCCTCGATACTCCCCAATCCCTTCTAGACCCCCCAAACTCCCCCCAAACCCCCTCTATACCCCCAAACCCCTTCCTAGACCACCTCAGACCCCCCCAAACCTCCTGTATACCCCCCAAATCCCCTTCTAGACCACCTCAGAACCCCCAAACTCCCCCCAAATCCCCTCCTCGATACTCCCAATCCCTTCTAGACCCCCCAAACCCCCTTCTAGATCCCCCTAAACCCCCCAAACCCCCTCTTTGCCCCCCAAACCCCCTCCTAGACCACCTCAGACCCCCCAAATCCCCCCAAACCCCCTCTTTACCCCCCAAACCCCCTCCTAGACCACCTCAGACCCCCCAAATCCCCCCAAACCCCCTCTTTACCCCCCAAACCCCCTCCTAGACCACCTCAGACCCCCCAAATCCCCCCCAGCCCCCCGGTGTAACTCCCCGATGCCGCTGGGGCTGGGCCGCCGCAAGAAGCCGCCGCCGCTGGTGGAGAACGAGGAGGGGGCCGGGGGGCGCGGGGGGGCCCCGGGAGAGCCCGGGGGGGCCCCGGGGGGGGTCCCGGGGGCGGCGCCCCCTCCCCAGCCGCTGCGGCCCCGCCTGGTGTTCCACACGCAGCTGGCGCACGGCAGCGCCACCGGCCGCGTGGAGGGGTTCGGGAATGTCAGGGAGCTGTACGGGAAAATCGGGGAGGCCTTTGGGATCCCCCCCAGCGAGGTGAGACACACTGGGCTGGACTGGGATATACTGGGTTATACTGGGATAGACTGGGAATGGGCTGGGATGGACTGGGTTATACTGGGAATGGATTGGGTTATACTGGGATAGACTGGGAATGGATTGGGTTACACTGGATTATACTGGGAATGGATTGGGTTATACTGGGATGGACTGGGAATGGATTGGGATAGACTGGGTTATACTGGGAGGGCTTTGGGAACGTGCGGGAGCTGTACGGGAAAATCGGGGAGGCCTTCGGGATCCCCCCCAGCGAGGTGAGACACGCTGGGATGTACTGGGATATACTGGGATGGACTGGGTTATACTGGGAATGGGCTGGGATGGACTGGGTTATACTGGGAGGGGTTCGGGAACGTGCGGGAGCTGTACGGGAAAATCGGGGAGGCCTTCAGGATCCCCCCCAGTGAGGTGAGACACACTGGGATAGACTGGGATATACTGGGATGGGCTGGGATATACTGAGAATGGTCTGGGTTATACTGGAATGGGCTGGGTTATACTGGGAATGGACTGGGTTATACTGGGAGGGGCTGGGATAGACTGGGATGGATTGGGATGGCACACTGAGCACAGCAGTGTCCCCATTGTCCCAGTGTCCCCAGGTGCTGTCCTGTGTCCCCAGTGTCCCCACCTGTCCCCAGGTGCTTTTCTGCACCCTGAACACGCCCAGGTGGACATGGAGAAGCTGCTGGGGGGGCAGATCGGGCTGCAGGGTTTGCCCGCAGACAATGTCCCAGTGTCCCCAGTGTCCCCAGGTGTTATTCCCTGTCCCAGGTGATGTCCCCACCTGTCCCCAGGTGCTGTTCTGCACACTGAACACCCTCAGGTGGACATGGAGAAGCTGCTGGGGGGGCAGATCGGGCCACAGGGTTTGTCCCCAGTGTCCCCAGGTGTTATTCCCTGTCCCAGGTGCTGTCCCCAGGTGTTGTCCCTTGCCCCAGGTGCTGTCCCCTACCCCAGGTGATGTCCCCACCTGTCCCCAGGTGTTATTCCCTGTCCCAGGTGATGTCCCCAGGTGCAGTCCCGTGCCCCAGGTGATGTCCCCACCTGTCCCCAGGTGCTGTTCTGCACGCTGAACACGCCCCAGGTGGACATGGAGAAGCTGCTGGGGGGGCAGATCGGGCTCGAGGATTTCATCTTCGCGCACACGCGCGGCCGCCAGAAGGATGTGCAGGTGCTGAAATCCGAGGAGGCGCTGGGGCTCACCATCACTGACAACGGAGCTGGATACGCCTTCATCAAGGTGAGACACACCTGGGACAGGTGAGACACACCTGGGCACACACCTGGGACAGGTGAGACACACCTGGGCACACACCTGGGCAGGTGGGACACATGGTGACAGGGCAGGGGCTGAAATCCGAGGAGGCGCTGGGGCTCACCATCACTGACAATGGCGCTGGATACGCCTTCATCAAGGTGAGACACACCTGCGACAGGTGAGACACACCTGGGCACACACCTGGGACAGGTGAGACACACCTGGGCACACATGGGGACACCTGGGGACAGAGCTGGGGCTCACCATCACCGACAATGGCGCTGGATGCGCCTTCATCAAGGTGAGACACACTTGGGGGGTGGGGGGTGGGGCAACGGGACAGTGCTGGGGCTCACCATCACCAACAACAGGTGACCCCAGGTGCTCCCAGGTGACTGAGATGACCCCAGGTGTGACCCAGGTTAGCCAGGTGTCCCCAGGTGATTCTGGTGTATCCCAGGTGTAACCCAGGTAGCTCAGGTGTGTCTGTCCCCCATTGAAGATCCGTGAGGGCTCGGTGATGGCGTGGATGCCCCAGGTGTGACCCAGGTGGTTCAGGTGTGACTCAGGTGTCCCAGGTGTCCTCAGGTGTGACCCAGGTGTGTCTGTCCCCCCCAGAGGATCCATGAGGGCTCGGTGATGGCGCGCACGCCCCAGGTGTGACCCAGGTTACCTGGGTTAGCTGGGTTACACAGGTTACACAGGTGTGTCTCAGGTGTGACCCAGGTGTGTCCCACGTGTGACCCAGGTGTGTCCCAGGTGTGTCCCAGGTGTGACCGAGGTGTGTCTCTCCCCCAGCGGATCCGTGAGGGCTCGGTGATGGCGCGCACACCCCAGGTGTGACCCAGGTGTAACTCAGGTTACACAGGTGTATCTCAGGTGTATCCCAGGTAGCTCAGGTGTGTCTCTCCCCCTCAGCGGATTGGTGAGGGCTCGGTGATGGTGCGCACGCCCCAGGTGTGACCCAGGTTACCCGGGTTAGCTGGGTTACACAGGTCACTGAGGTGTTCCCAGGTGGTTCAGGTGTGTCCCAGGTGTAACCCAGGTAGCTCAGGTGTGTCTCCCCCATAGAGGATCCGTGAGGGCTTGGTGATGGTGCGCATGGCCCAGGTGTGACCCAGGTGGTTCAGGTGTAACTCAGGTGTAACACAGGTGTAATACAGGTTACACAGGTGTGTCCCAGGTGTATCTCAGGTGTGACCCAGGTGTGTCTGTGTCCCCCCAGCATATCTGTGAGGGCTCGGTGATGGCGCGCACACCCCAGGTGTGACCCAGGTGTAACACAGGTGTATCCCAGGTGTGTCCCAGGTGTATCCCAGGTGTATCCCAGGTAGCTCAGGTGTGTCTCCCCCATAGAGGATCCGTGAGGGCTCGGTGATGGCGCGCATGGCCCAGGTGTGACCCAGGTGGTTCAGGTGTAATACAGGTGTAACACAGGTTACACAGGTGTGCCCCAGGTGTGTCTCAGGTGTGACCCAGGTGTGTCTGTGTCCCCTCAGAGGATCCGTGAGGGCTCGGTGATGGCGCGCACGCCCCAGGTGTCACCCAGGTGTAACCCAGGTGTGTCTCGGGTGTGACTCAGGTGTAATACAGGTTACGCAGGTGTGTCCCAGGTGGTTCAGGTGTGTCTCATCTGTGTCCCAGGTGTGTCCCAGGTAGCTCAGGTGTGTCTGTGTCCCCCGAGCGTATCCGTGAGGGCTCAGTGATGGCGCGCACGCCCCAGGTGTGACCCAGGTGGTTCAGGTGTAACTCAGGTGTGACCCAGGTGTAACACAGGTCACACAGGTGTGTCCCAGGTGTGTCCCACGCATGACCCAGGTGTATCTCAGGTGTGTCCCATTTGCAGCGGATCCGTGAGGGCTCGGTGATGGTGCGCACGCCCCAGGTGTGACCCAGGTTACCCGGGTTAGCTGGGTTACACAGGTTACACAGGTGTGTCCCAGGTGGTTCAGGTGTGTCCCAGGTGTGTCCCCAGGTGTGTCCCAGGTAGCTCAGGTGTGTCTGTGTCCTCCTCAGCGGATCTGTGAGGTCTTGGTGATGGCGCGCACGTCCCAGGTGTGACCCAGGTGTAACACAGGTTACACAGGTGTATCTCAGGTGTGTCCCAGGTGTGTCCCAGGTGTGTCTCAGGTGTCTCAGGTGTGTCTTTCCCCCCCAGCGGATCCGTGAGGGCTCGGTGATGGCGTGCATGCCCCAGGTGGTTCAGGTGTAACTCAGATGTGACCCAGGTGTAACACAGGTGTAACCAAGGTTACACAGGTGTGACCCAGGTGTATCTCAGGTGTGTCCCATTTGCAGCGGATCCATGAGGGCTCGGTGATGGCGCGCACACCCCAGGTGTGACCCAGGTGTAACACAGGTGTAACTCAGGTGTGTCCCAGGTGTGACCCAGGTGTGTCTCTCCCCCAGCGGATCCGTGAGGGCTCGGTGATGGCGCGCACGCCCCAGGTGGTTCAGGTGTAACCCAGGTGTAACACAGGTGTGACCCAGGTGTGACCCAGGTGTGTCCCAGGTGTGACCCAGGTGTGTCCCAGGTGTGACCCAGGTGTGACCCATTTGCAGAGGATCCGTGAGGGCTCGGTGATGGCGCGCACGCCCCAGGTGGGCGTCGGGGACGTGCTGGAGGCGCTGGACGGGCGCAGCCTGGTGGGCACGCGGCACTTCGAGGTGGCGCGGCTGCTGCAGGAGCTGCCCCGCGGGCACCGCTTCAGGCTGAGGCTGACCGAGCCCAGGAGGGCCTGGGGTGGGTACTGGGAGCGACTGGGAGGGACTGGGATTGAACTGGGATGGACTGGGATTGAACTGGGATGGGCTGGGATGGGACTGGGATGGGCTGGGATCGATGGAGCTGGAGCTGCCCCACGGGCACCACTTCAGGCTGAGGCTGACCGAGCCCAGGAGGGCATGGGGTGGGTACTGGGATGGACTGGGAGGGACTGGGATTGAGTGGGATTGAACTGGGATGGACTGGGATTGACTGAGATTGAACTGGGATTGAACTGGGAATTAATGGGAATCAATGGGATTGAACTGGGATGGAGCTGGAGCTGCCCCGCGGGCACCGCTTCAGGCTGAGGCTGACCGAGCCCAGGAGGGCATGGGGTGGGGACTGGGAGGGACTGGGATTGAACTGGGATGGGACTGGGATTGAACTGGGATGGGACTGGGATGGGCTGGGAGGGACTGGGATGGGACTGGGATGGGACTGGGATTGAACTGGGAATGAATGGGAGTGTTTGGGAGCGATGGAGCTGGAGCTGCCCTGTGGGCACCAATTCAGGCTGAGACTGATGGAGCTACAGAGAGCATGGGATGGGTACTGGGAGGGACTGGGATTGAACTGGGAGGGACTGGGAGGGACTGGGATGGGCTGGGATTGAACTGGGAATGAATGAGATTAACTGGGATGGACTGGGATTGAGTGGGATTGAACTGGGAGTCAATGGGAGTCAATGGGATTGAACTGGGAATCAGTGGGATTGAACTGGGAATCAGTGAGATTAACTGGGAGGGACTGGGATTGAACTGGGAATGAGTGGGAATCAATGGGATTGAACTGGGAGGGACTGGGAGCACTGGGATTGAACTGGGCTGTACTGGGGATGGGGGGGGGTCTGAAGGTGCCCTCACAATGGGGACGCCCTGTGTCCCCTCTGTGTCCCCCCTGTGTCCCCTCTGTCCCTCTGTGACCCTCTCTGTTTCCCTCCTGTGTCCCCCCCTGTGTCACCCCCTGTGTCCCCCCTGTGTCCCCCTGTGTCCCCTGTGTCACCCCCTGTGTCACCCCTGTGTCCCCCCCTCTGTGTCACCCCCTGTGTCCCCTCTGTGTCCCCTCTGTGTCCCCCTGTGTGACCCCCCTGTGTCCCCTGCCTGTCCCCTTTGTGTCCCCCCCCCCGTGTCCCCTCTGTGTCCCCCGTATGTCCCTTGTGTGTCCCCCCTGTGTCCCCCTCTGTGTCCCCCCTGTGTCCCCTCTGTCCCTCTGTGACCCTCTCTGTTTCCCTCCTGTGTCCCCCCTGTGTCCCCTGTGTGTCCCCCTGTGTCCCCCTGTGTGTCCCCCTCTGTGTCCCCCCTGTGTCCCCCTGTGTGACCCCCCTGTGTCCCCTGCCTGTCCCCTTTGTGTCCCCCCCCCGTGTCCCCTCTGTGTCCCCCCTGTGTCCCCTGTGTGTCCCCCCTGTGTCCCCCTGTGTCCCCTCTGTCCCCCTCTGTCCCCTCTGTGTCCCCCCTCTGTCCCCCTGTCCCCCTCTGTGCCCCTGTGTCCCCTGTGTCACCCTGTTTGTCCCCCCTGTGTCCCCAGACGGGATCGGGCCCCGCTCCGGGGGGGTCTCGGCCCGGGGGGGGCCCCCCCAGGTTCTCTCGGGCCGGGGGACGCTGAGGCTGCGCTCGAGGGGCCCGGCCACGCTGCAGGAGCAGGTACGGACCCAGAACGGCCCAAAAACACCCCAAAAACACCCTAAAACCACCCCAAAACCACCCCAAAACGGGCCACGCTGCAGGAGCAGGTACGGACCCAAAACAGCCCAAAATCACCCCAAAACCACCCCCTAGAGACCCTAAAAACACCCCAAAACTGGCCACGCTGCAGGAGCAGGTACGGACCCAAAACGGCCCAAAACCACCCCAAAAACAGCCTGAAAACACCTCAAAAACATTCCCTAGAGACCCCAAAACCACCCCAAAACTGGCCACGCTGCAGGAGCAGGTACGGACCCAAAACAGCCCAAAACCACCCCAAAAACACCCCAAAACACCCCAAAACACCCCAAAACTGGCCACGCTGCAGGAGCAGGTACGGACCCAAAACAACCCAAAAACACCCCAAAACACCCCAAAAACATCCCCTAGAGACCCCAAAAACCACCCCAAAACACCCCAAAACTGGCCACGCTGCAGGAGCAGGTACAGACCCAAAACAGCCCAAAAACAGCCTAAAACCACCCCAAAACAGCCTGGGGATCCTCAAAATCCTCTTGGGATCCCCAGGGACCCCCCAAAATCCCCTGGGGACCCCCGGGGACCCCCCAAAATTCCCCAAATCCCCCAAATCCCCCCAACCCCCGCAGCCGTCGGCGTTCGAGGAGCGCGCGGTGGCCAAGGTGGACGATCTGCTGGAGAGCTACATGGGCATCCGGGACAGCGAGCTGGGTGAGCCCCCCAAAAATCCCGGGCACCCCAAAATCCGGGACCCCAAAAAACACCCTGAGATCACCCCAAAAAACCCCCAGAATTCATCCCCAAACCCCCCGGGATCACCCCAAAACTGCCCCAATCACCCCAAAACCCCCAGGCTCTCCATGGGCATCCGGGACAGCGAGCTGGGGGAGCCCCCCAAAAATCCCGGGCACCCCGAAATCCGGGACCCCAAAATCCCCGGGAACCCCAAAATCCTGGGGAACCCCCCAAAAAACCCCCCGGGATTACCCCAAAACTGCCCCAATCACCCCAAACCCCCCGGGCTCTGCTGGAGAGCTCCATGGGGATCTGGGATAGCGAGCTGGGGGAGCCCCCCAAAATCCTGGGCACCCCAAAATCTGAGACCCCAAAATCCCGGGGACCCCTAAAATCTGAGACCCCAAAATCCTGTTGAACCCCCCAAGAACCCCCCAAAAAAACCCCCCCAGGATCACCGCCAAAACTGCCCCAATCACCCCAGACCCCCCGGGCTCTGCTGGAGAGCTCCATGGGGATTGGGGACAGCGAGCTGGGGGAGCCCCCAAAATCTGAGACCCCCAAAATCCGGGGAAACCCCAAAATCCTGGGGAACCCTAAAATCTGAGACCCCCAAAATCCGGGACCCCAAAATCCTGGGAAACCCCCAAAAAACCCCCCAGGATGACCCCAAAACTGCCCCCATTTCCCCCAGGCTCTGCTGGGGAGTTCCACTCAGGACAGCGAGCTGGGGGAGCCCCCAAAATCCTGGGGAACCCCAAAATCCGGGACCCCAAAAAACACCCTGGGATCACCCCAAAAACCCCCAGAATTCACCCCAAAACCCCCCGGGATCACCCCAAAACTGCCTACCAATCACCCCCAAACCCCCCGGGCTCTGCTGGAGAGCTACACGGGGATCCAGGACAGCGAGCTGGGGGAGCCCCCAAATCCTGGGACCCCGAAATCCTGGGGAACCCCAAAATCCTGGGGGACCCCCTAAAAAACCCCCCGGGATCACCCCAAACTGCCCCCATTTCACCCAGGTTATGCTGGGGAGTTCCGTTTGGGACAGCGAGCTGGGGGAGCCCCCAAAATCCCGGGGAGCCCCAAAATCTGAGACCCCCAAAATCCCGGGGAGCCCCAAAATCCCGGGGAGCCCCAAAATCCCGGGGAGCCCCTAAAAGCCCCCTGGGATCCCCCAAACCGCGTCACGTCCTGGACAGAGCTGGGGGACCCCAAAATCCCGGAGGACCCCTGGACTGTCCCCTGATGTCCCCGGCCTCTGACCGTGCTGTCCCTGTCCCCGATGTCCCCAATGTCCCCAACACCCCCAATGTCCCCCTGATGTCCCCAATGTGTCCCCAGTGTCCCTGACATTGTCCCCCCTGTCCCCGCAGCCGCCACCATGGTGGAGCTGGGCCCGTGACACCCGTGACCCGGACATGTCCCCAGTGTCCCCAGTGTCCCCATTGTCCCCATGTCCCCAATGTCCCCACTGTCCCCACTGTCCCCATGTCCCCAACGTCCCCAACATCCCCAACATCCCCAATATCCCCAACGTCCCCGATGTCCCCAACATCCCCAATGTCCCCAGTGTGTCCCCATGTCCCCGCAGCCGCCACCATGGTGGAGCTGGGGCGCAATGCCCGTGACCCGGACATGTCCCCACTGTCCCCAATGTCCCCAATGTCCCTGATGTCCCCACTGTCCCTGCAGCCACCCCCATGGTGGAGCTGGGGCGCGATGCCCGTGACCCCAACATGTCCCCACTGTCCCCAATGTCCCCAATGTGTCCCCACTGTCCCCCGCTGTCCCTGATGTCCCCAACATCCCCAATGTCCCCAATGTCCCTGATGTCCCCACTGTCCCCACTGTCCCCACTGTCCCCAGTGTCCCCAGTGTCCCTGATGTCCCCACTGTCCCGCAGCCACCACCATGATGGAGCTGGGCCGCGATGCCGTGACCCCGATGTGTCCCCAATGTCCCCAACATCCCCAATATCCCCAGTGTCCACACTGTCCCCAATGTCCCCGATGTCCCCAATGTGTCCCCACTGTCCCTGCAGCCGCCACCATGGTGGAGCTGGGGCACGATGCCCGTGACCCCGACATGTCCCCACTGTCCCCAATGTCCCCAACATCCCCAATCTCCCCACTGTCCCCAATGTTCCCATGTCCCCAGTGTCCCCAGTGTCCCTGATGTCCCCAATGTCCCCAATGTCCCCGCAGCCGCCACCATGGTGGAGCTGGGCCGTGACGCCCGTGACCCGGACATGTCCCCACTGTCCCCGCAGCCACAGCCATGGTGGAGCTGGGGCGCAACGCCCATGACCCAATGTCCCTGATGTCCCCAATGTCTCCCCAATGTCTCTGATGTCCCCTATATCCCCAGTGTCCCCAATGTGTCCCCATGTCCCCAGCAGCCGCCACCATGGTGGAGCTGGGGCGCGATGCCCATGACCCTGATGTGTCCCCAATGTCCCCAACATCCCCAGTGTCCCCAATGTCCCCGGTGTCCCCAATGTCTCCAACATCCCCACTGTCCCACTGTCCCCATGTCCCCAGTGTCCCTGACATTGTCCCCCTGTCCCCGCAGCCGCCACCATGGTGGAGCTGGGGCGCGACGCGCGTGACCCGGACGCTCTGGCCGAGGCTCTGGACGCTCAGCTCGGCGACTTCGCCTTCCCCGACGAGTTCGTGTTCGACGTCTGGGGCGCCATCGGCGACGCCAAGGCCGGGCGCTGCTGAGACCCCAAACACAGCTGGGACCCCCCAAAAACACCCGGGACACCCCAAAAACACCCGGGACCCCCAAAACACCCGGGAGGGACCCCCAAAAACACCCGGGGACACTCCAAAAACAGCTGGGAGGGACCCCAAAAACACCCGGGACCCCCAAAAAACACCTGGGAACCCCCAAAACACCTCAGTGGGATCCCCCAAAAAACACCTGGGACCCCCCAAAAAAACACCTGGGATCCCCCAAAAACACCTGGGTGGGACCACAAAACCACTGGACCCCAAAACCCTGAGACACTCCCAAATGGGGACCCCAAAAACCATTGGGACCCCAAAACCCATCTCGGTGGGACTCCCCCCCCCAAAACACCTGGGTGGGGCTCCCAAAAAACACCTGGGAGGGACCCCAAAAACACCTGGGACCCCCAAAAAAACAGCTGGGACCCCCAACAACACCTGGGACCCCCCCAAAAACACCTGGGAACCCCGAAACACCTCAGTGGGATCCCCAAAAAAACACCTGGGACCTCCCGAAAACAGCTGGGACCCCCAAAAAACAGCTGGGACCCCCAAAAAAACACCTGGGTGGAACCCAAAACCATTGGGACCCCAAAACCCTGAGACACTCCCAAATGGGGACCCCAAAACCCACCTGGGTGGGACCCCCCCAAAAAACACCTGGGTGGGACCCCAAAACCATTGGGACCCCCCAAAAACCACCAGGACCCCAAAACCCTGGGACCCCAAAAACCACTGGGACCCCAAAACCCCGGGACACCCCAAAACCCCTGAGACCCCTGAAATCCCGGGACCCTCCCGAATGGGGACCCCAAAACTCTGGGACACCCCAAAAACCGCTGGGACCCCTCTTGATGGGGACCCCAAAAATCCCAGGACACCCCAAAATGGGGACCCCAAAAACCACTGACATCCCCAAATGGGGACCCCAAAACCCCGGGACCCCAAAAACTGCTGGGACCCCCGAAATCCTGGGACCCTCCGAATGGGGACCCCAAAACCCCCGAGGATTGGCGACCCCAAAATTCTGGGACACCCCAAAAACCACTGGGGCCTTTCCTGAATCAGGACACTACAAAACCCTGGGATCCCCAAAAATCCTGGGACCCCTCCCGAATGGGGACCCCAAATCTCCCCGGGATTGGGGACCCAAAACTCCGGGACACCCCAAAATTCTGGGACACCCCAAAAACCGTTGGGACCCCAAAAATCCCCGGGATAGGGGACCCCAAAACTCTGGACACCCCAAAAAACCGCTGTGGCCCCTCTTGATGGGGACCCCCAAAAATCCCAGGACCCTCCCAAATGGGGACCCCAAAAGCCACTGACATCCCCAAATGGGGACCCCAAAACCCCGGGAACCCCAAAAATCCCGGGACCCTCCCGAATGGGGACCCCAAAACCCCCTGGGACACCCCAAAATCCCGGGACACCCCAAAACTCCCAGGGGCTCCCCTGAATCAGGACACTACAAAACCCTGGGACCCCCAAAATCCTGGGACCCTCCTGAATGGGGACCCCAAAACTCTGAGACACCCCCAAAAACCACTGGGGCCCCTCTTGATGGGGACCCCAAAAATCCCAGGACACCCCACAACCCACCCAGGGCCCGTAGGACTGAGGACCCCCAAAATTGGGGGGACCCATCATTGGGGGGATCCCCGTAATTGGGGACCCCCAAAATTGGGGGGAACCCCAAAATTGGGGACCCCATCATTGGGGGGCACCCCCAAAATTGGGGGGAACCCCATAACTGGGGGGACCCCTCATCATTGTGGGACCTCCATAATTGGGGACCCCCAAAATTGGGGGGAACCCCCCAAATCTGCTGGACCCCCGAATTCTCTGTGCCCCCCCCGGTGCCATCTGAGCCTGTCACTGTCACTGTCACTGTCACCCCCGCCTGTGTCACTGTCACTGTCACTGTCACCCCTCCCCGGTGTCACCTGCTGGCCCCTCCCCTCCCCTCCCCCACCCCGGGATATTTTTGTATTTTCGTGGGAAAGATTTGGAGATAAAAAAACCCAAAAAATAACAAAAAAAAAACCCGAGAAATGGGAACGGCTGTGGGGGCGGGGAGGGCACACCTGGGACACAGCTGGGGACACCTGGGACACACCTGGGACGCCTGGGGATACCTGGGGACAGCTGGGGACACCTGGGACACACCTGGGGACAGCGGGGACACACCTGGGACACACCTGTGCACACCTGGGGACAGCTGGGACACACCTGGGGACGCCTGGGGGCACACCTGGGGACAGCTGGGACACACCTTGGGACACCTGGGGATACCTGGGATACACCCGGGGATACCTGGGGACAGCTGGGACACACCTGGGCACACCTGGGATACACCTGGGATACACCCGGGGATACCTGGGGACAGCTGGGGACACACCTGGGGATACCTGGGGACACATGGGCACACCCCATTACACACCTGTGCACACCTGGGACCTCTCAGACACACCTGGGGCACACCTGGGACCTCTCAGACACACCTGGGGTACACCTGGGGACATCTGAGACACACCTGGATACACCTGGGGATAGCTGGGGACACACCTGGGGATACCCCAGACACACC
Organism: Setophaga petechia; assembly: GCA_024362935.1. Classification (NCBI taxonomy): domain Eukaryota; kingdom Metazoa; phylum Chordata; class Aves; order Passeriformes; family Parulidae; genus Setophaga; species Setophaga petechia. Next base: position 45,171 of record JANCRA010000382.1, read on the forward strand.
TGGGGACACATGGGCACAGCTGGAATGCACCTGGGACATCTGAGACACACCTGGGCACAGCTGGGGACACCTGGGACACACCTGGGCACACCTGGGATAACTTGGATACACCTGGGCACACCTGGGGGGTACCTGGGGCACACCTGGGTACCCCTGGGTACAGCTGGGACGCACCTGGGCACACCCATTACACACCTGGGGCACACCTGGGCACACCCATTACACACCTGGGGCACACCTGGGACATCTCAGACACACCTGGGCACACCTGGGCACACCCATTACACACCTGGGCACACCTGGGGCACACTCTGCAATTTCCAGGTGATCACAGAGCCCTTTTATCTGTACAGGTATTGAATACCCAAAACACAAACAGATACTGGGTTAAACTGGTTAAACTGGGAGCACTGGGACAGCAACTGGGACTGGAATGGGTTAAACTGGATTTAACTGGGACAGGAGCTGGACTGAAGGGGTTAAACTGGTTAAACTGGGAGGACTGGGACAGCAGCTGGGACTGGGAAAGGTTAAACTGGTTAAACTGGATTTAACTGGGACAGTAACTGGGACGGGAATGGGTTAAACTGGATTTAACTGGGAGCACTGGGACAGCAACTGGGGGCCAGGGGGGTCAAACTGGGACAGCAACTGGGACTGAAAGGGTTAAACTGGGAGGACTAGGACACAAAAACTGGTTAAACTGGATTAACTGGGACGGGAATGGGTTAAACTGGGAGCACTGGGACAGCAACTGGGGTCCGGCTGGCGGGGGGCAAACTGGGAATGGGAACGGGTTAAAAACGTTACTGGGAGAGACTGGGGGGACTGAGGGGTGAACTGGGCCAAACTGGGAGCGACCGGGAGGAGCTGAGGGGAATCAGGAGGGACTGAGGGGAAATGGGGGCACCACGAGCCCCCGGACAGCCCAGCGTGAAGCGGCCGCCGCTCGCCACCGCCTCGGCCGCCGCCTCCGCCACCGACCGCGCCAGGGCCGCGCCGAGCTCGGCTTGGGACGGGAACACCGACACGGCCGCCATGATGGCGGCGCCGGGGAGGGAGGAGGAAGGAGGAAGTGACGTCAGCAGCGCGACGCGTTGCTAAGCGACCGCTAAAGGAAGTTGTGTCAGAGCGCGACGCGTTGCTTAGCAACGCGCGGCCTAGCGCGGCCTAGTGAAGCCTCGGCCTCGCGTGGCGGCGCTGCCCGGAGGAGCGCGGCTGCCTCGCTGCCCTTCTCCCGCTTCACCCCCGCACACAAACCCTCCCTCGCTGTTCCCCCTCCCGAGCCCCGCAGCACAGCACGCGGCACAGTCGCTGGTTTTTAATGGCCTCGCGGTCAGGCACTACCAAACGGAGCGAATCGGGTTAAAAACGGCCCGAATGGGTTAATGGCAATAAATATGTCCGTGCTGGCACAAAGGAGTCCCGTTTGTGCATCTCCCATCCTGGGGGATATTTGTATTTTGGGGATCCCAGGGAGCTTCTTCCGTGGAATTTTCAGGTTTTTCAGCAGCATTTTTGGGGTTTTCAGTATCCCAGGCTGGTTTTTTTCAGATCCCAGTCCCCTCTGGCCGTGAGGACTCCCTAAAACAAAACCCCAAAACCCGGGGACACCCTCCCCAAAACCGGGACCCCCTCCCGGGACCCCCAAAACCAAAACCCCACAACCTCGGGACCCCTCCCCAAAAGCAGGAGCCCCAAACCAAAACCGCACATCCCTGTGACCCCTCTGGCCTTGGGGACCCCTAAACAAAACCCCAAAACCGGGACCCCAAAACCAAAACCGGGACCCCCTCCCCAAAACCCAACAGCCCTGGGACCACCAAACCTCGGGACCCCCACTCCAAAACCGGGATACCCCCAAAACCGGGACCCCACAACCTTGAGACTCCTCTGGCCTTGGGGACCCCCTAAACAAAATCCCAAAACCGGGACCCCCTCCCAAAACCGGGACCCCCCAAAACCAAAACCGGGACCCCTCAAACCAAAACTAGGACCCCCCAAACCAACCCCACAACCTCGGGACCCCTCCCCAAAACCGGGACCCCACACCTTGAGACCCCTGTGGCCTTGGGGACTCCCTAAAACAAAATCCCAAAACCGGGACCCCCTCCCCAAAACCGGGACCCCCCAAAACCAAAACCCCACAACCTCGGGACCCCCAAACCAAACCCGGGACCCCCCAAAAAACCCCCACAACCTCGGGACCCCTCCCCAAAACCGGGACCCCCAAAACCGGGACCCCCAAAACCAAAACCCCACAACCTCGGGACCCCAAAACCAAAACCGGGACCCCCCTCCCCAAAATCGGGACCCCCAAGACCAAAACCCCACAAACTTGAGGACCCCTGTGGCCTTGGGGACCCCCTAAACAAAATCCCAAACCCGGGAACCCCCTCCCCAAAACCGGGACCCCAAAACCAAACCTGGGACCCCTCAAACCAAAACCAGGACCCCCCAAACCAACCCCACAACCTCAGGACCCCTCCCCAAAACCGAGACCCCAAAACCAAAACCGGGACCCCAAAACCAAACCCGGGACCCCCCAAAAAACCCCACAACCTCGGGACCCCTCCCCAAAACCGGAACCCCAAAACCAAAACCGGGACCCCCCAAGCCCGGGACCCCCCCCAGGGCCTCGAGGACCCCTCCCCACCCCCGGGACCCCTCCCCCACCCCCGGGACCCCTCCCCCACGGTGCCGCCCCTCCCCCCCCGCCGTTAATCGGATTTCCCCAATCCCAAATCCCAAATCCCAAATCCCAAATCCCAAATCCCAAATCCGGGACCGGAGGCGACCCCGGGGGGCTCCACCCTTTAAAATCCTTCATTGCTGGGGGGTTCCCGTTTTTGGGGTTTTCACCCCATTTTTGGGGTTTCCATCCCCGTTTTTGGGGTTTTCATCCCCATTTTTGGGGTTTCCATCCCCATTTTTGGGTTTTCGCCTAAATTTTTGGGGTTTCCATCCATTTTTGGGGGGTTTTCGCCCAATTTTTTGGGGTTTCCATCCCAATTTTTTGGGGTTTCAATCAATTTTTTGGGGATTCCACCCAATTTTTGGGGTTTTCACCCAATTTTTGGGGTTTCAATCCATTTTTTTGGGGGGATCTCCATCCCAATTTTTTGGGGTTTCCATCCATTTTTTGGGGGGTTTTCGCCTAAATTCTGGGGTTTCCATCGATTTTTTGGGGTTTCCATCCCAATTTTTGGGGTTTTCACCCAATTTTTTGGGATTTCCATCCATTTTTTGGGGGGTTTTCGCCTAAATTTTGGGGTTTCCATCGATTTTTGGGGTTTCCATCCATTTTTTGGGGTTTCCACCCGTTTTGGGGGGTTTTCCATCAAGTTTTTTGGGGTTTCCATCCCAATTTTTGGGGTTTTCACCCAATTTTTGGGATTTCCATCCATTTTTTGGCGGGTTTTCGCCTAAATTTTGTGGGGCTTCACCCAATTTTTGGGATTTCCATCCATTTTTGGGGGTTTCCACCCCAATTTTTTGGGGTTTCCATCCCAATTTTTGGGGTTTTCACCCAATTTTTGGGCTTGCCATCCAATTTTTGGGGTTTTCCATCCCAATTTTTTGGGGTTTCCATCCATTTTTTGGGGGGTTTTCGCCTAAATTTTTTGGGTTTCCATCGATTTTTTGGGGTTTCTATCGATTTTTTGGGGTTTCCATCCAATTTTTTGAAGTTTTCACCCAATTTTTGGGGGTTTTCACCCAATTTGTGGGGGGATCTCCATCCCAATTTTTGGGATTTTCATCCAATTTTTGGGGTTTCATCCCGATTTTTGGGGTTTCAGCCCAATTTTTTGGGGTTCCCATCCATTTTTTTTGGGGTTTCAATCCCATTTTTTGGGGTTTTCACCCAATTTTTGGGGTTTCCATCAAGTTTTTTGGGATTTCCATCAATTTTTGGAGTTTTCATCCCATTTTTTGGATAAACTCCCCAATTTTTTGGGGATAAATCCCCCATTTTGTTGAATAAATCCCCGATTTTTTTATAAACCCCCCCCATTTTTTGGGGGATAAATCCCAATTTTTAGGGATAAACTCCCCATTTTTTTCATAAAACTCCCGAATTTTTAAATAAATCTTCCTTTTTCAGTAATCCCCCATTTTTTGGGATAAATCCCAATTTTTAGGGATAAACTCCCAATTTTTTGGGATAAATTCCCAATTTTTTGGGATGAAATCCCCTTTTTTAGGGATAAACTCCCAATTTTTTGGGTTAAATTCCCCAATTTTTTGGGATAAAATCCTCATTTTTGGGGGGATAAACCCCCAATTTTTTGGATAAATTCCCAATTTTTTTGGGATAAACTCCCAATTTTTTGGGATGAAATCCCCATTTTTAGGGATAAACTC
>JANCRA010000383.1:0-49505 GCA_024362935.1 Setophaga petechia
ATCCTCCCCTCTCGAGGTGTCCCCCCCTTTCACTCCCACCTTGGGGACATTTGGGGACACTTGGAGTCACTTGGGGACACCTGGGGACCCTTGGGGGACACTTGGGGACCCTTGGGGACATTTGGGGACACCTGGGGACCCTTGGGGACATTTGGGGACCCTCCCCGGGTGTCCCCCACCCCCTTGGGGACAATCCCGAGCTGTCCCCCCCCCCTCTCCTCCTGGTATTTCCCTCCCACTTTGGGGACATTTGGGGCCACCTGGGGACCTTTGGGGACACCTGGGGACCCTTGGGGACCCTTGGGGACATTTGGGGACCCTCCCCGGGTGTCCCCCACCCCCTTGGGGACAATCCCAAGGTGTCCCCCCCTCCCCTCCTGGTATTTCCCTCCCGCCTTGGGGACATTTGGGGACACTTGGGGCCACCTGGGGACCCTTGAGGACATTTGGGGCCACGTGGGGGACCCTTGGGGATATTTGGGGACCCTTGGGGACATTTGGGGACCCTCCCGAGGTGTCCCCCACCCCCCTTGGGGACAATCCCGAGCTGTCCCCGCCTCCCCCCCCTTCCCGCCCATTATTTCCCTTCCCCCCCTCCCACCTCGGTGACCCTCGGGGACAGTTTGGGGACATTTTGGGGACCCGCCACCCCCCCTGTTTACCCAGGTATCGCCTTTGGGGGTCCCGGGCGAGCCGCACGGCCACGGCCAGGCCGATGCCCGAGGAGCAGCCGGTGACAAGGACAGTGCGGCCCGGGGGGGTGGCCATGGTGTCACCTCCCCCCCCCGGGGAAAGGCTCTTAAGGGGATCAGCGGGCACGTGGTGGCACCGCGACAAGGGAGGGGACACAAAGAGGTCACCTCCCCCCTTTCACGGGGTCAGCGGGCACGTGGTGGCACCGCGACAAGGGAGGGGACACAAAGAGGTCACCTCCCCCCTTTCACGGGGTCAGCGGGCACGTGGTGGCACCGCGACACGGGAGGGGACAGCCCCGAGGTCACCTCCCCCCTAACGGGGTCAGAGGGTACGGGGTGGTGGCACCGCGACACGGGGGGGACATCCCGGGGGTTGCTATGGTGTCACCTCCCCCCCATTAACGGGGTCAGCGGGCACGTGGTGGCACCGCGACAAGGGAGGGGACACAAAGAGGTCACCTCCCCCCTTTCACGGGGTCAGCGGGCACGTGGTGGCACCGCGACAAGGGAGGGGACATCCCGGGGGTGGCCATGGTGTCACCTGCCCCCTAAGGGATCAGCGGGCACAGGGTGGCACCGCGACAAGGGAGGGGACAGCCCCGAGGTCACCGGGGGGTGGCCATGGTGTCACCTGTCCCCTAATGGGATCAGCGGGCACGTGGTGGCACCGCGACAAGGGAGGGGACATCCCCGAGGTCACCTCCCCCCTTTAACGGGGTCAGCGGGCACGGGGTGACACCGCGACAAGGGAGGGGACATCCCCGGGGTGGCCATGGTGTCATCTCCCCCCCATTAACGGGGCCAGCGGGCACGTGGTGGCACCGCGACAAGGGGGGGACAAAGGGGGGGACACCAAGAGGTCACCAAAGGGAGGGACAAAGGGGGGGGACACGAGAGGGACACCAAGGGGATGACACAGGAGGGACATCCTGGGGTCACCGGGGGGTGGCCATGGTGTCACCTCCCCACCATTAACGGGGTCAGCGGGCACGGGGTGGCACCGCGACAATGGGGGGGGACAAAGGGGTCACCAAGGTGGGGGGGGTGGCACCGCGACACGGGAGGGACAAAGGGGTGACATCCCGGGGTCACAAAGCGGGGGGGAGGGACCCCCAAATGTCCCCAAGGGTCCCCAAGGCATGAGGTCACCAAGGAAGGGGGGACAAAGGGGGAGACACCCCGGAGGTCACCAAGGGGAGGTGACAATAGGGGGGGACACCCCGGAGTCACAAAGGGAGGGGGGGACACCCCGGGATGTCCCCAAAGGGGCGGTGACACCCCGGGATGTCCCCAAAGGGGAGGTGACAAAGGAGGGGGGGACACCCCGGGATGTCCCCAGAGGGGCGGTGACAAAGGAGGGGGGGACACCCCGGGATGTCCCCAGAGGGGCGGTGACAAAGGAGGGGGGGACACCCCGGGATGTCCCCAAAGGGGAGGTGACAAAGGGGGAGGTGACAAAGGGGGGGTGACATCTCGGGATGTCCCCAAAGGGGAGGTGACAAAGGGGCGGTGACATCTCGGGATGTCCCCAAAGCGGGGGGGAGGGACAAAGTGTGAAGTGGCCCCGTCCCGTTCACCTGGGGGACCCCAAATGCGCCCGAACCCGAGCTCCGGCACCGGACACCGGAACCGACCGGACCGGGCTCCGAGCTCCGGACCGGACACCGGACACCGGACACCGGAACCGACCGGACCGGGCTCCGAGCTCCGGACCGGACACCGGACACCGGCACCGACCGGACCGGGCTCCGGGACCGGACACCGGAACCGGACACCGGCACCGGACACCGGTACCGGAACCGGACACCGGCACCGGAACCGGACACCGGCCACCGGCACCGGACACCGACCGGACCGGGCTCCGAGCTCCGGGACCGGAACCGGCACCGGAACCGGCACCGGACACCAGAACCGGAACCGGACACCGGCACCGGAACCGGCACCTGAACCAGACACCGACACCGGAACCGGCACCGGAACCGGCACCGGACACCAGAACCGGAACCGGACACCGGCACCGGAACCGGCACCTGAACCAGACACCGACACCGGAACCGGCACCGGAACCGGACACCGACACCGGAAACGGACACCGGACAGCGGCACCGGAACCGGACACCGGACCGAGCTCCGGCACCGGACACCGGACACCGGCACCGACCGGACCGGGCTGCGAGCTCTGGGACCGGACACCGGCACCGGGCTTTGAGCTCCGGGACCGGGACTGGAACGGGTCCGAGCTCCGGGACCGGACACCGGGACTGCCACCGCTCCCAGTTCCCTCCCACCTCTCCCAGTTCCCTCCCAGTATCGCTCCCAGTTCCCTCCCACCGTTCCCAGTTGCCTCCCAGTTCCCTCCCAGCATCGCTCCCAGTTCCCTCCCAGCATCGCTCCCAGTTCCCTCCCAGTATCGCTCCCAGTTCCCTCCCAGTGCTCCCAGTTCCCTCCCAGTTCCCTCCCACCGCTCCCAGTTCCCTCCTAGCGCTCCCGGTTCCCTCCCAGTGCTCCCAGTTCCCTCCCAGTTCCCTCCCAGCGCTCCCAGTTGCCTCCCAGCGCTCCCAGTTCCCTCCCAGTTCCCTCCCAGTGCTCCCAGTTCCCTCCCAGTTCCCTCCCAGCGCTCCCAGTTCCCTCCCAGTATCGCTCCCAGTTCCCTCCCAGCGCTCCCAGTTCCCTCCCAGTGCTCCCAGTTCCCTCCCAGTATCGCTCCCAGTTCCCTCCCAGCGCTCCCAGTTCCCTCCCAGCGCTCCCAGTTCCCTCCCAGTATCGCTCCCAGTTCCCTCCCAGTTCCCTCCCAGCGCAGAGGAAGAGCGAGAGAAGGAGGAGCGAGAGGAAGAGGAGGGACAGAGGAGGGAGGAGAAAGAGGAGGAGGAGGAGGAGGAGGGAGACAAGGGGGACCAGGAGGAGGAAGAGGAGGGACGGAGGAAGAGGAGGGACGGGAGGAAGAGCGGCAGCATCGCCCCCCGGGCCCCGCAGGTGAGCGGGGAGGGGGAGCTCGGCCCGAGCCCATCGCGGGGGGCTCCGGGAGGGATTTTTGGGGGGCCGGGACCCCAAAGCCGAGCCCGAAATGGGCCTGGGCGGGTTCCGAGAGCGCTTTCCCTGCCCGTGCTGCGATACTGGGAGCACTGGGAATGAACTGGGAGCGATACTGGGAACACTGGGAGTGAACTGGGAGTGATACTGGGAGCGCTGGGAGCGATACTGGGAGCGATACTGGGAGCGCTGGGAGCGATACTGGGAGCACTGGGAATGAACTGGGAGCGCTGGGAGGGAACTGGGAGCGATACTGGGAGCGCTGGGAGCACTGGGAACGATACTGGGAACACTGGGAGGGAACTGGGAGCGATACTAGGAGCGCTGGGAATGAACTGGGAGCACTGGGAGGGAACTGGGAACACTGAGAGCGACACTGGGAGCGCTGGGAGGGAACTGGGAACAGTGGGAGCGATACTGGGAGCACTGGGAGGGAACTGGGAACACTGGGAGCGATACTGGGAGCGATACTGGGAGCACTGGGAAGGAACTGGGAGCACTGGGAACGATACTGGGAACACTGGGAGCGATACTGGGAGCACTGGGAGCGATACTGGGAGCACTGGGAATGAACTGGGAGCACTGGGAGGGAACTGGGAGCACTGGGAGGGAACTGGGAGCACTGGGAATGAACTGGGAACACTGGGCGAGGGAAGAGATGAGAATCTCGTGTTTCAGAAGGCGGATTTATTATTTTTTTAAATGTATTATTTATTATTTTATAGGGCTGATTTATTATTTTTCTATATATATAAAGGAAATGATATATTAAAATTATATATATGAATATATCTTAATTAAAATGATATTTATTATTTTATTATATATATTAAATTAAAAGAAAATTATATATTACAGCTATATATATTAATTAATACTAAAGAATAGCAGAAAGGATTTCATCAGAAGGCTGATTTATTATTTTATGATATATATTACATTAAAAGAAAATGATATATTAAAACTATGTATATTGATATAGATATTAATTAAAATTATATTTCTTATTTTATGATATATAGTATATTAAAAGAAAATTATGTATTAAGACTATATATTCATATAGATAAGAATTAAAATTATATTTCTTATTTTATTATATATATTAAAAGAAAATTATATATTAAAACTATATTTTTCTATCTATAAAATCTATATATTGATATAGATACCAATTAAAATTATATTTCTTATTTTATGATATATATTCTATTAAAAGAAAATTATATATTAAAACGATATATATTGACATAGATATGAATTAAAATTGTATTTTTTATTTTATGATATATATTAAAAGAAAATTATATATTAAAACTATATATATTAATATATATTAATTAAAATTGTATTTCTTATTTTATTATATATATTAAAAGAAAATTACATCTTAAAACTATATATATTAATATACATGAATTAATTTCTTTTCCTTATTTTACAATATATAATAAAAAAATTACATCTTAAAACTATATATGTTCATATATATGAGTTAATTTTTTTCCTTATTTTACGATATATAATAAAGAAAATTACATCTTAAAACTATATATATTCTTATATATGAGTTAATTTTTTTCCTTATTTTACGATATATAATAAAGAAAATTACATCTTAAAACGATATATATTCATATAGATATTAATTAAAATTATATTTTTAAAATAGATATAATATTAAAAGAACATTACACATTAAAACTATAATAAAAACAGAAGAAAGGATTTCATCAGAAGCCTTAAAAGGAACAAAAAACCCGAACAGAACAAAAAAATAGAAATTTTTTTGTTCTGTTCAGATAACAAAAGCCGGGGACCCTCAGAGAATCCGAGCCACCCTCGCTGGGATTGGCCACGAATTAAAAACAACCACGGTGAACCAATCCCAGCTGCGCCTGTTGCATTCCACAGCAGCGATAATTATTGTTTATCTTCTCCTCTGAGGCTCCTCGGCTTCTCAGGAGAGGAGAAAAAAAAATTCCGAATTTTTTAGGAATATTTGGGGCTCCTGGGTGGAATTTTTGGGGTCCTGGGTTGGGATTTTGAGGTCCTGGTTGGAGTTTTTGGGGTCCCGGGTGGGATTTTGGGGGTCCTGGGTGGAATTTTTGGGGTCCCGGGTTGGGATTTTTGAGGTTCTGGTTGGAGTTTTTGGGGTCCTGGGTTGGGATTTTTGAGGTCCTGGTCACAGTCTTTGGGGTCCCAGGTGGGATTTTGGGGGTCCTGGGTGGAATTTTTGGGATCCCGTGTTGGGATTTTGGGGGTCCTGGGTGGAATTTTTGGGGTCCGGATTGGGATTTTTGAGGGTCTGGTTAGAGTTTTGGGGGTCTCCAGGTGGAATTTGGGGTCCTGGGTGGGGTTTTTAAGGTCCTGGTTGGAGTTTTTGGGATCCTGGGTTGGGATTTTTGAGGTCCTGGTTGGAGTTTTTGGGGTCTCCAGGTGGAGTTTGGGGTCCTGGGTGGGGTTTTTGGGATCCCGGGTGGGATTTTGGGGGTCCTGGGTGGAATTTTGGGGTCACGGGTTGGGATTTTTGAGGTCCTGGTTGGAGTTTTTGGGGTCTCCGGGTGGAGTTTGGAGTCTTGGTTGGAGTTTTTGGGATTCCGGGTGTTTTTTGGGAAGGAATTTTCCGGAAATCTGGAGGCTGGAAGGCTCCAGCAAAGCGCTCAGGCCTTGCTCTGCCCCAGCCCAGGAGCCCCCAGGGCCAAAGCTCGGCCCCATGGAGGAGGAGGAGGAGGAGGAGGCTGTGAGGAAGAGGAGCACGGCCCGGGAGCCCCAGGCAGGTGAGGAGGAAGGCAGGGCCCCTTTCCCCCCCCCGTGCTGCTCTTTGGGGCAAATCCCAAATCCCGGCCTGAATTATGGGGCAAATCCCCAAATCCCAAATCCCGGCCTGAATTATGGGGCAAATCCCAAATCCCAAATCCCGGCCTGAATTATGGGGCAAATCCCAAATCCCAAATCCTGGCCTGAATTATGGGGCAAATCCCAAATCCCAAATCCCGGCCTGAACTTGTCCTCATGGGGGCAAATCCCATCCTGTCCTTGTGGGGCAAATCCCAAATCTCATCCTGTCTTTGTGGGGCAAATCCCAAATCCCGGCCTGAATTATGGGGCAAATCCCAAATCCCGGCCTGAACTTGTCCTCATGGGGGCAAATCCCATCCTGTCCTTGTGGGGCAAATCCCAAATCTCATCCTGTCTTTGTGGGGCAAATCCCATTCTGAATTCGTGGGGCAAATCCCAAATCCCGGCCTGAATTATGGGGCAAATCCCAAATCCCAGCCTGAATTATGGGGCAAATCCCAAAACCTGGCCTGAATTGTGGGGCAAATCCCAAATCCCGGCCTCAATTATGGGGCAAATCCCAAAGCCTGGCCTGAATTTGTGGGGCTAATCCTGTCTGGTTCTTGTGGGGCAAATCCCAAATCCCAGCCTGAATTATGGGGCAAATCCCAAATCCTGGCGTGAATTATGGGGCAAATTCCAGCCTGAGCTTGTGGGGCAAATCCCAGCCTGAATTATGGGGCAAATCCCAAATCTCGGCCTGAATTATGGGGCAAATCCCAAATCTCATCCTGAACTTGTGGGGCAAATCCCATCCTGAACTTGTCCTCATGGGGCCAAATCCCATCCTGTCCTTGTGGAGCAAATCCCAAATCTCATCCTGTCTTTGTGGGGCAAATCCCAAATCCCGGCCTGAATTATGGGGCAAATCCCAAATCCCAAATCCCATCCTGAATTTATGGGGCAATTCCCATTGTGTCCTTGTGATATATAGGGGAGGATTTGCCCCACAAGTTCAGGATGGGATTTGGGATTTGCCCCACAAGGACAGGATGAGATTTGGGATTTGCCCCACAAGGACAGGATGAGATTTGGGATTTGCCCCACAAGGACAGGATGAAATTTTGGATTTGGGATTTGCCCCACAAGGACAGGATGGAAAAACAGCCTGGAAAAATCTCTTTACAGAGACAGCTCCCTTTTATTCCAGCTGCCTTTTCCAGGCCCATGGACTGCCTCACACATCTTTTTATGAAAAATCCTTTCCTTAGGGTTTTTCCTCCTGGGAAGCCGAGGGGGCCTCAGGAGCAGAATGTAAACTTTGATTTTCTGCTGCTGTGGAATGCAACAGGTGGGTCTGGGATTGGCCCATGCTGGATGTTTATAATTAATGGCCAATGATAATGAGCTGGCTGAGACAGAGAGCCCGGGCTGAGCCTTTGTTATCATTCCTTTCTATTCTTAGCTGAGCCAGCCCGCTGTGGAACCTTCCCTGCTCTTCTTTTGGGGCAGTTTTAATGGAATATAAATCATAAAAATAATAAATGAAACCTTCTGAAATATGGAGTCAGATCCTTCGACTCTTGCCTCAGCATAAGAACCCTGTGAGCACGGTCACACCCATCCTGTCCTTGGTGTGGGACAAATTCCATCCTGAATTTGTGGGGCAAAGCCCATCCTGAATTTGTGGGGCAAATCCCATCCTGAATTTGTGAGGCAAATCCCAAATCCCATCCTGTCCTTATGGGGCAAATCCCATCCTGTCCTTATCCTTGTGGGGCAAATCCCAAATCCCATCCTGCCCTCATGGAGGCAAATCTCATCCTGTCCTTGTGGGGCAAATCCCAAATCCCATCCTGAACTTGTGGGGAAAATCCCAAATCCCATCCTGTCCTTGTCGGGCAAATCCCATCCTGTCCTTGTCCTTGTGGGGCAAATCCCGTCCTGAACTTGGGGGGCAAATCCCATCCTGTCCTTGTCCTTGTGGGGCAAATCCCAAATCCCATCCTGTCCTTGTCAGGCAAATCCCATCCTGTCCTTGTGGGGCCAATCCCAAATCCCAAATCCCATCCTGAACTTGTGGGGCAAATCCCAAATCCCATCCTGTCCTTGTCCTCATGGAGGCAAATCCCATCCTGTCCTTGTCCTTGTGGGACAAATCCCATCGTGTCCTTGTGGAGCAAATCCCGAATCCCCGTCCTGTCCTTGTGGGGCAAATCCCAAATCCCATCCTGCCCTCATGGAGGCAAATCTCATCCTGAACTTGTGGGGCAAATCCCAAATCCCATCCTGTCCTTGTTCTTATGGGGCAAATCCCAAATCTCAAATCCCATCCTGTCCTTGTGGGGCAAATCCCAAATCCCATCCTGTCCTCATTGAGGCAAATCCCATCCTGAAATTGAGGCAAATCCCATGGTGTCCTTGTCCCCACGGGGGCAAATCCCATGGTGTCCTTGTCCTTCCTCCCCCAGAGCAGGAGCTGAGCATGGAGAGCAGCGAGGAGCCGGGGGCCGAGGCCAAGCCAGGGGTCCATGAGCAGCTCCAGGGTGGGGAGAAGAAGCCCCACAAGTGCTCAGAGTGTGGGAAGAGCTTCAAGAGAAGATCCAACCTGGTCAAGCATCGCAGAATCCACACGGGAGAGCAGCTGGGATCTGAGGGGGAAAAACCCACCCTGGACAAGAGCTCAGAGCTGGGGGTCCATGAGCAGCTCCAGGATGAGGAGAAGATGCCCCACAAGTGCTCGGAATGTGGGAAGAGCTTCAGGTTGAGATCCTGCCTGATCATCCACCAGAGAATCCACACGGGTGGACACCTGAGATCTGAGGGAGAAAAACCCACCCTGGACCAGGGTCAGAGATCTGAGCTGTGGGTCCGTGAGCAGCTCCGGGATTGGGAGAACTCCCACAAGTGGTCGGAGTGGGAGAGGAGCTTCATGCTGAGTTCCCACCTGGTTGCCTACCAGAGGAACCACATATGGCAGCAGCTGAGATCCGAGGGAGAAAAACCCACCCTGGACCAGGGAGGAGGTCAGAGGTCCGAGCTGGGGCTCCATGAGCAGCTCCAGGGTGGGGAGGAGAAGCCCCAGAAGTTCTTGGAGTGGGAGAAGAGCTTCATGCTGACTTCCCACCTGATTGAACAGCTGAGGAACCACACGGGAGAGCAGGTGAAATCTGAGGGGGAAGAACCCACCCTGAACCAGGGACAGAGCTCAGAGCTGAAGGTCCATGAGCAGCTCCAGGATGGGAAGAAGAAGCCCCACAAGTGCTCGGAATGCGGGAAGAGCTTCACCAAGAGGTCATACCTGGTGGCCCACCAAAAAATCCACACGAGGCAACAGGTGGGATCTGAGGAGGAAAAACCCAACCTGGGTAAGAGCTCGGAGCTGGGGGTCCATGAGCAGCCCCAGGATGGGGAGAAGATGCCCCACAAGTGCTCAGAATGTGGGAAGAGCTTCAGGTGGAGATCCAACCTGATCCGCCACAGCAGAATCCACACGGGAGAACGTCCCTACCAGTGTGGAGAATGTGGGAAGAGCTTCAGCCAGAAAGCCCACCTGGGTGACCACCAGAAGATCCACACGGGGGAAAAACTGGGCAGAAAACCCACCCAGGGTCAGAGCTCAGAGCTGGGGGGCCAAGAGCAGCTCCAGGGTGGGGAGAAGAAGCCCCACAAGTGCTCAGAGTGTGGGAAGAGCTTCAAGAAGAGAGCAAACCTGATGGAGCACAGCAGGGTCCACACCGGGGAGAAGCCCTACAAGTGTGGGGAGTGTGGGCAGAGCTTCAGCTGGAGCTCCCAGCTGATCCGGCACCAGAGGGTGATCCACACCGGGGAGAGGCCCTACCCGTGCCAGTTCTGCGAGAAGAGCTTCACCTGCAAATCCCACCTGAGCAGCCACCTGAGGACCCACACCGGGGAGAAGCCCTACGAGTGTGCCCAGTGCCAGAAGAAGTTCCAGAGCAGCTCCTCGCTCGTGGTGCACCAGCGCTCGCACACGGGGGAGAGGCCGTTCCAGTGCCCCGAGTGCGGGATGAGCTTCAAGGAGAACTCGGCCCTGGTCAGGCACCGCCGCACCCACACCGGGGAGAGACCCTACGAGTGTGAGCAGTGCAAGAATTCCTTTCCCACCAACTCCCACCTGGTGGAACACCAGCGAATCCACACCGGGGAGAAACCGTTCTGCTGCCCTGATTGTGGGAGGGGGTTCAGCCAAAAATCCAGCCTGGTCAAACACCGGAGGACCCACACCGGGGAGAGACCTTACGTGTGCGGGCAGTGCGGGAAGAGCTTCTCGCAGAGCTCCAACCTGATTGCCCACCAGAGGAGCCACGCGGAGCGGCCCTACGAGTGCGAGTACTGCTGGAGGAGCTTCCCGCACAGCTCCAGCCTGATCGTGCACAGGAAGTGCCACACCGAGGTGAGGCCCTACGAGTGCAGGAAATGTGGGAAGAGCTTCACCACCAAGTCGTGTCTCCTCACCCACCAGATGATCCACACAGGGGAACGGCCCTACGAGTGTGGGGAGTGCGGGAAGGGCTTCATGTCCAAGTCCCACCTGGTTTACCACCAGAGGATGCACTCCGGGGAGAAACCCTACGAGTGTGAGCAGTGCAAGAAGAGGTTCCTGACCAGCTCCCACCTCGTCAGCCACAAGTTGATGCACACCAAGGAGAGGCCGTTCTGCTGCTCTGCTTGTGGCAGGGGGTTCAGGCAAAGGTCCAAGCTGGTCATGCACCGGTGTGGTCGCACCCGGAAGAAACCATTCCAGTGTCCCCAGTGTGAGAAGGGCTTCACCACGAGCTACAACATGACCAGACACCTGCAGAGCCAGCACTGAGGTGGGAAGAGCTGCGTGGGCTTCTTCAGGTCCATCTCACATGGGAGGATCTGCTCTGGATGGTCCCCAATGAGCCCAGGTGGGCAGAACCACCTTGATAAGTGTTTGGAGCACACCTGGCTGAAGGTTCCAGATCCTCCTGGATTTGTCAACTTCTGACTCCAGAAAAATCTCATTTTTCCATGTTGTGATGGTTTTCAGCAACACTTGAAGGTCTTCTCCAACATCAATCCATCTCATACGGGAGGATCTGCTCTGGATGGTCCCCAGTGAGCCCAGGTGGGCAGAACTCCCTTGATCCCCATTGAGAAGACAACTGGCTGGGGGCTCCACATCCTCCTGGCTCCTCGTGATCACCTGAATCAGAAATCCGTTGCAAAGAGCAGATTTGTCAACTTCTGACTGCAGAAAAATCTCAGTTTTTCCCTCTTTTTGGGGTTTTAAGCAACACTAGATAGCCTTGGATGTCTTCTCCAACATCAACCCCCATGGGAGGATCTGCTCTGGATGGTCCCCAGTGAGCCCAGGTGGGCAAAACCCCCTTGATCCCTGTTTGGAGCACACCTGGCTGGGGGCTCCTCATCCTCCTGGCTCCTCGTGGTCACCTGAATTCATCTCCAGTGCAACATCAGAAATCCGTTGTGAAGAGCAGATTTGTCAACTTCTGGCCCCAGAAAAATCTCAATTTTTCCCTCTTTTTGGGGTTTTAAGCAACATTGAATTGCCTTGGATGTCTTCTCCACCATCAACCCCCATGGGAGGATCTGCTCTGGATGGTCCCCAGTGAGCCCAGGTGGGCAGAACCCCCTTGATCCCTCTTTGGGGACACCTGGCTGGGGGCTCCTCGTCCTCCTGGCTCCCCTTGGCCTGGATTTTCTGTTTATTTCTCTTTATCCTTTCTAAACACCCAAATCTGGGGTTAATAATGAAGATGTTGAAGTAAAACAAGGATGGGGACATGGGGGGATCTTCCAGGGGATGAGAGGGATTCTGGGTCTGAGGGAGTTCTCTATCTGGTTGCCATTCCCATTTTCCCTGTCCTGTTCTCCTTTTCCTATTCCACTCCCTAATTCCCATTTCTCTATTTCCTATCCTATTCCCATTTTCTGATTCCTGATCCCAATCCCATTCCCTCTCCTGTATTCCCAGTCCGGTATTCACGCTCCTGTCACCGACACATTTTATTAAAAAAATCTTTCTCTAAAAATCTTTTTCTCTTGAGTATCTGAGAGGCCTCAGAAATTAAATTGAAACACTAATTATCTGCTGCTGTGGAATGCAGCAATTGCATCTTTGATTGGTCTAATGTGGTTGTTTTTAATTAAAGGCCAATCAAAGCTCAGCTGTCTCAGACTCTCTGGTCACTCACAAGATTTTATTATCATTCTTTTCTATAATTTGTAGCTTTCTGATGAAATTCTTTTTTCCATTCTGTTAGTATAGTTTTAGTATATAATTTTCTTAGTATAATATATATATATCATAAAATAATAAAGGAGCTTTCTGAAAATAAAACCACGGAGTCAAGATTCTCATCTCTTCCCTCGTCCTGGGACCCCTGGGACCACCACAGGGTCCCTTTTCCTTTCCCGGTCCCTGTCCCCATTCGTGTCCCCGTTTCCATTCCCGGTCCCCATTCCCGGTACCACCCCGGCCATGACGTCACCGAGCAAACCCCGCGCTCCTCCCTCCCACCAATCCCAGCGCGCGATCGCTCTCGGATTTGCATAACCACGCCCTCCCATGCCCGCCCGCTTTTGGGTGCCGGCGCTGCCCGGGGCGGGCTCGGAGCGGAGGAGGAGCGGGAGGAAGAGGAGGGAGAGAAGGAGGAAGGACAGAAGGAGGAAGAGGAGGGACAGAGGAAGAGGAAGCGCGGGAGGAAGAGGCGCCCGAACCCCACGCGGTTCCGCCGCTCCGGCCGCAGCTCCCCCGGTCCCGCCGGCATCGCCGCCCGGACCCCGCAGGTGAGCGGGGAGGGGGAGCTCGGCCCGAACCCATCGCGGGGGGCTCCGGGAGGGTTTTTTGGGGGGGCTGGGGAGGCAAATCCCATGGTGTCCTTGTCCCCACGGGGGCAAATCCCATCGTGTCCTTGTCCCCACGGGGGCAAATCCCATCGTGTCCTTGTCCTTCCTCCCCCAGAGCAGGAGCGGAGCATGGAGAGCAGCGAGGAGCCGGGGGCCGAGGCCGAGCTGGGGCTCCATGAGCAGCTCCAGGGTGGGGAGGAGAAACCCCACAAGTGCTCGGAATGTGGGAAGAGCTTCAAGTGGAGATCCAAACTGACTATCCACCTGAGGAGCCACACGGGGGAGAGGCCCTATGAGTGTGATCAGTGCAAGAAGAGGTTTCCGACCAGCGGTGTTCTCGTGGTGCACCAGCGCTCACACACGGACGAGAGGCCCTTCCAGTGCCCCGACTGCGGGCAGGGCTTCAACCGCGTCTACAGCCTCAACAAGCACTGGCGCATCCACACCGGGGAGAAGCCCTACGAGTGTGGGCAGTGCAAGAAGAGGTTCCTGAGCAGCAGTGATCTCCTCAGGCACCAGCGCACTCACACCGGGGAACGACGCTACGAGTGTGATCAGTGCAAGAAGAGGTTTGTGAGCAGAGCTGCTCTCTTCAGGCACCAGAGTATTCACACCGGGGAACGACCCTACGAGTGTGATGAGTGCAAGAAGAGGTTTGTGACCAGCTCTGAACTCCTCCATCACCGGCTCATCCACACTGGGGAGAGGCCCTACGGGTGCAGGCAGTGCAAGAAGAGGTTTTACACCTCGTCTGATCTCCACAAGCACCAGCGCATCCACAGTGATGAGAGGCCCTTCCAATGCCCCCAGTGCAAGAAGGGATTCAAACACAGCTCTGTACTTATCATCCACCGGCGCATCCACACTGGGGAGAGACCCTACGAGTGTCCCCAGTGTGGGAAGAGCTTTTCTAGAACCTCTGCCTTGGCCAAACACCTACAGAGCCAGCACTAAGGGCAGCCCTGGGTGGGAAGAGCTCCGTGCACGGCTCCAGCTCCATCTGACACAGGAAGATCCGTGCTGGGTGATCCCCAGTGAGCCCAGGTGGGCAGAGCCCAGGTGATCCCTGTTTGGAGGACACCTGGCTGAGGGCTCCACATTCTCCTGGCTCCTCATGGCCCAGATTTTCTTTTTATTAGTCTTTGTTCTTTCTAATAACCCAAATCTGGAGTTTATTTTAATAATAAAGATGTTGAACTAAAACAAGGATGGGCATGAGGGGGATGCTGGGTCCGGGGCAGTTGAGGGTTCCTGGGACAGATTTGGGGGTTCTTCAGGGCTTTGGGCACCCCAAGCCCAGCGGCTCCATCTGGGGCAGCAGATCATGGACCCCCTGCCCTGGTAGTGTCCCCACGTCCTCCCGTCCTGGTTCCTGCTGGCCCCTGTCCAGTATCCCACTCTCATCTGAGTCCAGATCCCATTCCTGTATCAATATTGTCCCTGTCCCATATTCCCTATCTGGTTGCCATTCCCGTATTCCCTGTCCCGTTCCCCATTTCCCATTCCCTCTCCCGCTGCCAATCCCTAATTCCCATTTCTGCATTTCCTGTCCCGTTCCCATTTTCTGATTCCTGATCCCAATCCCAGCCCCTCTCCTGTATTCCCGGTCCCTGTCCCCAATCCCGGTCCCGGTCGCGGTTCCCGTCCCTCTTCCCTTCCCTATGACGTCACTGAGAAATCCCCGCGCCCCTCCCTCCCGCCAATCCCAGCGCGCGATCGCTCTCAGATTTGCATAACCACGCCCTCCCATGCCCGCCCGCTTTTGGGTGCCGGCGCTGCCCGGGGCGGGCTCGGAGCGGAGGAGGAGCGGGAGGAAGAGGAGGGAGAGAAGGAGGAAGAGGAGGGAGAGAAGGAGGAGCGGGAGGAAGAGGAGGGACAGAGGAAGAGGAAGCGCGGGAGGAAGAGGCGCCCGAACCCCACGCGGTTCCGCCGCTCCGGCCGCAGCTCCCCCGGTCCCGCCGGCATCGCCGCCCGGACCCCGCAGGTGAGCGGGGAGGGGGAGCTCGGCCCGAACCCATCGCGGGGGGCTCCGGGAGGGTTTTTTGGGGGGGCAGGGGAGGCAACTCCCATGGTGTCCTTGTCCCCACGGGGGCAAATCCCATGGTGTCCTTGTCCCCACGGGGGCAAATCCCATGGTGTCCTTGTCCTTTCTCCCCCAGAGCAGGAGCGGAGCATGGAGAGCAGCGAGGAGCCGGGGGCCGAGGCCGAGCTGGGGCTCCATGAGCAGCTCCAGGGTGCGGAGGAGAAACCCCACAAGTGCTCGGAATGTGGGAAGAGCTTCAAGTGGAGATCCAAACTGACTATCCACCTGAGGAGCCACACGGGGGAGAGGCCCTATGAGTGTGATCAGTGCAAGAAGAGGTTTCCGACCAGCGGTGTTCTCGTGGTGCACCAGCGCTCACACACGGACGAGAGGCCCTTCCAGTGCCCCGACTGCGGGCAGGGCTTCAACCGCGTCTCCAGCCTCAACAAGCACTGGCGCATCCACACCGGGGAGAAGCCCTACGAGTGTGGGCAGTGCAAGAAGAGGTTCCTGAGCAGCAGTGATCTCCTCAGGCACCAGCGCACTCACACCGGGGAACGACGCTACGAGTGTGATCAGTGCAAGAAGAGGTTTGTGAGCAGAGCTGCTCTCTTCAGGCACCGGAGTATTCACACCGGGGAACGACCCTACGAGTGTGATGAGTGCAAGAAGAGGTTTGTGACCAGCTCTGAACTCCTCCATCACCGGCTCATCCACACTGGGGAGAGGCCCTATGGGTGCAGGCAGTGTGGGAAGAGGTTTTACACCTCGTCTGATCTCCACAAGCACCAGCGCATCCACAGTGACGAGAGGCCCTTCCAATGCCCCGAGTGCAAGAAGGGATTCAAACACAGCTCTGTACTTATCATCCACCGGCGCATCCACACCGGGGAGAGACCCTACAAGTGTCCCCAGTGTGGGAAGAGCTTTTCTAGAACCTCTGCCTTGACCAAACACCTACAGAGCCAGCACTGAGGGCAGCCCTGGGTGGGAAGAGCTCCGTGCACGGCTCCAGCTCCATCTGACACGGGAAGATCCGTGCTGGGTGATCCCCAGTGAGCCCAGGTGGGCAGAGCCCAGGTGATCCCTGTTTGGAGGACACCTGGCTCAGGGCTCCACATCCTTGTGGCTCCTCATGATCTGGATTTTCTTTTTATTAGTCTTTGTTCTTTCTAATAACCCAAATCTGGAGTTTATTTTAATAATAAAGATGTTGAACTAAAACAAGGATGGGCATGAGGGGGATGCTGGGTCCGAGGCAGTTGAGGTTTCCTGGGACAGATTTGGGGGTTCCTCAGGGCTTTGGGCACCCCAAGCCCAGCGGCTCCATCTGGGGCAGCAGATCATGGACCCCCTGCCCTGGAAGTGTCCCCACGTCCTCCCGTCCTGGTTCCTGCTGGCCCCTGTCCAGTATCCCACTCTCATCTGAGTCCAGATCCCATTCCTGTATCAATATTGTCCCTGTCCCATATTCCCTATCTGGTTGCCATTCCCGTATTCCCTGTCCCGTTCCCCATTTCCCATTCCCTCTCCCGCTGCCAATCCCTAATTCCCATTTCTGCATTTCCTGTCCCGTTCCCATTTTCTGATTCCTGATCCCAATCCCAGCCCCTCTCCTGTATTCCCGGTCCCTGTCCCCAATCCCGGTCCCGGTCGCGGTTCCCGTCCCTCTTCCCTTCCCTATGACGTCACCGAGAAATCTCCGCGCCCCTCCCTCCCGCCAATCCCAGCGCGCGATCGCTCTCAGATTTGCATAACCACGCCCTCCCATGCCCGCCCGCTTTTGGGTGCCGGCGCTGCCCGGGGCGGGCTCGGAGCGGAGGAGGAGCGGGAGGAAGAGGAGGGAGAGAAGGAGGAGGAGGAAGAGGAGGGACAGAGGAAGAGGAAGCGCGGGAGGAAGAGGCGCCCGAACCCCACGCGGTTCCGCCGCTCCGGCCGCAGCTCCCCCGGTCCCGCCGGCATCGCCGCCCGGACCCCGCAGGTGAGCGGGGAGGGGGAGCTCGGCCCGAACCCATCGCGGGGGTCTCCGGGAGGGTTTTTTGGGGGGCGGGGGAGGCAAATCCCATCGTGTCCTTGTCCCCATGGGGGCAAATCCCATCGTGTCCTTGTCCTTCCTCCCCCAGAGCAGGCGCGGAGCATGGAGAGCAGCGAGGAGCCGGGGGCCGAGGCCGTTTGGAGCGGCTCCACGGCTGCGCAGGGAGAAGCCAACGGGGAGGAGAAGGCGCGGAGATCCCTCAGCAGGAGGGGCTGCAGGCGCAGAGCGCGGGGATGCGAGGGGGAAAGAGCCTTGCTGGGCCATGGAGGGGCTCCGAGCTCCGAGCTGGGGCTCCATGAGCAGCTCCAGGGTGCGGAGGAGAAGCCCCACAAGTGCTCGGAGTGTGGGAAGGGCTTCAGCAAGAGGTCCAAACTGGTTGTCCACCAGAGGATCCACACTGGGGAGAAACCCTACGAGTGTGATCAGTGCAAGAAGAGGTTCCGGACCAGCCCCTGTCTCCTCGTCCACCAGAGGATTCACAAAGGTGAGAAACCCTTCAGCTGCCCCGACTGCGGGAAGAGCTTCAGCCAGAGGTGCAACCTCATCGTCCACCGGCGCATCCACACCGATGAGAGACCCTTCGAGTGTCCCCAGTGTGGGAAGGGCTTCAGGACCAAAGACCAGCTGGTTGTCCACCACAGGATCCACACGGGAGAACGTCCCTACGAGTGTTGGCACTGTGGGAAGAGCTTCACCTCCAACGCCGAGCTGATTGTCCACCGCAGGATCCACACTGGAGAACGGCCCTACAGCTGTGGGCAGTGCGGGAAGGGCTTCACGTCCAGCACGAGGCTGATTGTCCACCACAGGGTCCACACTGAAGAACGGCCCTACAAGTGTGGGCAGTGCAGGAAGGGCTTCAGGTCCAGCACGGATCTGACCGTCCACCGCAGGATCCACACTGGAGAACGGCCCTACAAGTGTGGGCAGTGTGGGGAGAGCTTCACCCACAAGTCCATGCTGGTTTCTCACCAGAAGAGCCACCCAGGGCTTCGCCGAGATGGATCCAAAGGGGAAAAACCCACCCTGGCTCATGGAGGTGGTCAGAGATCCGAGCTGGAGGTCCGTGAGCAGCTCCAGGATGGGGAGAATTACTACAGATGCCAGGAATGTGGGAAGAGCTTCGTGTCCAAGTCCTCCTTGGTCTCCCACCACCGCATCCACACCGGGGAGAGACCTTATGAGTGTCCCCAGTGTGGGAAGAGCTTCAGGGAGAACTCGTCCCTCAATGTCCACCGCAGGATCCACACTGGAGAACGTCCCTACAGGTGTGGGCAGTGCGGGAAGGGCTTCAAGTCCAGCACGGAGCTGACCGTCCACCGCAGGGGACACACGGGGGAACGTCCCTACGATTGTCCCCAATGCGGGAAGAACTTCAGCAGGAGGTCCCTTCTGGTGGTCCACCTGAGGTTCCACACCGGCGAGAGGCCCTACTTGTGTCCCCAGTGCGGGAAGAGCTTTAGGAAGAGGTCCTGCCTGATGAAACACTGCAGGTGGCACACGGGGGAGAAACCCTACGAGTGCGGGCAGTGCGGGAAGAGCTTCATGGTGAGGTCCCACCTGAAGATCCACCAGAGGAGCCACACGGGGGAGAAACCCTACTTGTGCCAGCAGTGTGGGAAGAGCTTCAGCACCGGCTCCTACCTGATTGTCCACCTGAGGTTCCACAGCGGGGAGAAGCCCTACAGGTGTGATGTGTGTGGGAAGAGCTTCATCACGCGCTCCATGCAGGTTGTCCACCAGAGGATCCACACCGGGGAGAGGCCCTACGTGTGTGAGGTGTGCAGGAAGGCTTTCAGGTCCAGCCACCTTGTCCTGCTGCACCAACGCTGTCACACGGATGAAAAACCCTTCCGGTGTCTGGATTGTGGCAAGGGCTTCAGGCACAACTCCACCCTCACCGTCCACCGGCGCGTCCACACCGGCGAGAGGCCCTACCTGTGCCCCCAGTGTGGGAAAACCTTCATGCTGAGCTCCCACCTGAGGATCCACCTGAGGAGCCACACGGGAGAACGTCCCTACGAGTGTGAGGAGTGCGGGAAGAGCTTCACCACCCACATGGGCCTGGTGCACCACCAGAGGATCCACACCGGAGAGAAACCCTACGGGTGTGAGCAGTGTGGGAAGAGCTTCACCACCAGCTCCTGCTTGAGGTCCCACCAGAAGACCCATGTGAAGCCCTTCGAGTGTTCGCTGTGTGGGAGGAGGTTCAGGGTGAGCTCCAGCCTTGTGAAGCACCAGAGCACACACGAGGGGGACAAACCTTTCCGCTGTCCCGACTGCGGGAGGGGCTACAAGTTCCACACCTTCCTGGCCAAGCACCGCCTGATCCACACCAGGGATGGTCCCCGTGAGTGTCACCAGTGTGGGAAGAGGTTCTCGGCCAGTTCTCTGCTGGCCAGGCACCAGTGGAAGTTCCATTAAGGGCAGCAGGGTTGGTGGCCCGAGTGCTGGAAGAGCTTGGTGGGGTTCTCCAGCTCCATCTCACACGGGAGGATCTGCTATGGATGGTCCCCAGTGAGCCCAGGTGGGCCGAAGAACCCTCTTGATCCAGGTTTGGAGGACACCTGGCTGAAGGTTCCTCATCCTCCTGCCCAGGTGGGCAGAACCCCCTTGATCCCTGTTGAGAAGACCCCTGGCTGAAGGTTCCAGATCCTCCTGGATTTGTCACCTTCTGACCCAGAAAACTCTCATTTTTTCCATCTTTTGGTGGCCTTAAGCCACACTAGATATCCTCAGAGGTCTTCTCCACCATCAATCCATCGTTTCTGGCCCACTGGCATCTTCCACAGCAAAATGGGAGTTGGATTGGGGCAAAACTCTCAATTTTGGAGACTGTGGGGTGGAAACCTCCAAAAGTGGGAAGGTGGGAAGTTGGAGGAACCTCCAAAAAAGTTCTTCCCACCCATCCATGGACGTGGATGCTCAGGGATATGTGGTTGGACGGTTTTGGTTTTGGTTTGGAATGAAAAGGTTTCTGTTCATCTCTTTGAAAGCCCCGAAATTGGGGTAGAAATAAAAGTGTTGATGTGATGTGTGGATGGGGGGACATGGGGGACAATGGTGTGGGGACGTGGTGGGACATGGCCAGGGATGGGACATGGATGGAGACATGGATGGGGACATGGACGTGGATGGGGACATGGACATGGTGGGATATGGATGGAGACATGGATGGGGACATGGTGGGACATGGACATGGATGGGGACATGGATGTGGATGGGGACATGGACATGGTGGGACATGGATGTGGATGGGGACATGGTGGGACATGGATGGGGACATGGATGGGGACATGGTGGGACATGGACGTGGATGGGGACATGGACATGGTGGGACATGGACATGGATGGGGACATGGGTGGAGACATGGATGGGGACATGGTGGGACATGACCAGGGATGGGACATGGATGGGGACATGGTGGGACATGACCAGGGATGGGGACATGGTGGGACGTGGACATGAATGGGGACATGGACATGGATGGGGACATGGATGGGGACATGGTGGGACGTGGATGTGGATGGGGACATGGTGGGACATGGATGGAGACGTGGATGGGGACATGGTGGGACATGGATGTGGATGGGGACATGGTGGGACATGGATGGGGACACATGGGGGACAATGGTGTGGGGACATGGTGGGACATGGCCAGGGATGGGGACATGGACATAGATGGGGACGTGGTGGGACATGGACATGAATGGGGACATGGTGGGATGTGGACATGGGTGGGGACATGGTGGGACATGGCCACGGCTGGGGACATGGATGGGGATGTGGTGGGACATGGATGGAGACATGGATGGGGACATGGTGGGACGTGGACGTGGATGGGGATGTGGTGGGACATGGCCAGGGATGGGGACATGGTGGGACGTGGACATGAATGGGGACATGGTGGGACATGGATGGAGACATGGATGGGGACATGGTGGGACATGGACATGGGGACATGGACATGGATGGGGACATGGACGTGGATGGGGACATGGACATGGTGGGACATGGTGGGACATGGACATGAATGGGGACATGGTGGGACGTGGATGGAGACATGGAAGGGGACATGGTGGGACATGGACATGGATGGGGACATGGATGGGGACATGGGTGGGGACATGGATGGGGACATGGTGGGACACGGCCAGGGATGGGACATGGATGGGGACATGGTGGGACATGGACATGGTGTCACCTCCATGGCCGCCTGTCCCTTGGTGTCACCGCACCTCCACGGCTTTCGTGTCCCACCCTGGGACCCCCAAGTGTCACATCGGGGCTGGGGGGACTCCAGGAGGAGCCACCACGACCCCTTTGAGGGGTGACCCGCGGTGACCCCGTGGGAACAGGAGGAGGAGGAGGAGGAGGAGGAGGAAGGCGCTCAGGGTGTGACCCAAACTCCTGCCCGGAACCGGGGCTCAGGTGTCCCCTCACCTGTGGTGTCCCCTCACCTGTGGTGTCCCCCTGGTGTCACCGGCGTGTCCCCAGGGCCATCCCCTCCCCGAGGAGGAGGAGGAGGAGGAGGAGGAGGAGGAAGAGGAGGAGGAGGAGGAAGAGGAGGAGGTGGAGGAGGAGGAAGGCGCTCAGGGTGTGACCCAAACTCCTCCGGGAAGGAACCGGGGCTCAGGTGTCCCCTCACCTGTGGTGTCCCCCTGGTGTCACCGGTGTGTCCCCGAGGAGGAGGTGGAGGAGGAGGAGGAGGAGGAGGAGGAGGAGGAGGAGGAGGAGGAGGAGGAGGAGGAGGAGGAGGAGGAGGAGGAGGAGGAGGAGGAGGAGGAAGGCTCGGGTCGCGCCCCGCTCGGTCACATGTGGGGAAGCCGCGACAGGAACCGAGCGCGGCCGCAGCAGCACCGGAGGTACCTCGGGGAGGGACAAAACCCCCAAAAAACCCCAAAAAATCCCCAAAAAATGTCCCCAAAGTCCCTCGGGTGATGCTGAGCGGGGGGGTCGGGGTTGGGGGTCCCCAAAATTTTTGGGGACCCCAAAATTTTTGTCACCCCCCCCTCCCCTCCCCCCTTGTGGCGGGAGGATGTGGCCACCCCCTGTCCCCCCCCCCGCATGGAGGTGACAATTTGGGGGTGACACCAAAAAAATGGGCGCAGGTGGCACCTGGGGGGTGACACTGAGAGAGGTGGGGAGGGGTCCTGAAGTGCCACCAAGGGGGGGTGACAACGGGGGGGGGTGACAAAGTTGGGGGGATGTGGCCACCCCGTCCCCCCCCGCGTTTAGGTGACAATTTGGCGGTGACACCAAAAAATGGGCGCAGGTGGCACTTGGGGGGTGGCACTGAGAGAGGGGAAGGGGTCCTGAGGTGCCACCAAGGGGGGGGTGACAATGTGGGGGTGACAAAGGGGGGGAGGGGACGGGAAAAGCGGGGGAGGGGAGCGCGGTTGGGGCGCGACGGAAGCGGCGCCGGTGCCGCCGCCCGCGCCCGGGGCACGGGGGTGGCGATGGGGCGGCTGTCGGTGTGTCCGTGTGTCTGTCTGTCACTTTGTCACTTTGTCACTGTGTCCCCCTGTCCCTCATCCTCTTGTCCCCCTGTCCTCCCTTGTCCCCCTTTCCCCTGTCCCCCTGTCATCATTTCCCCCCGTCCTCCTGTTTCCCTTTCTTCTGTCAATGTGTCACTCTGTCACTTTGTCACCGTGTCTCCCTGTCGCTCTGTCCCCCCGTCATCATTTGCCCCCGTCCTCCTGTCCCTCTGTCCCCCTGTCCCCCTGTCCCTCATCCTCTTGTCCCCCTGTCCCCCTGTCCTCCCGTGTCCCCCTTTCCCCTGTCCCCCTGTCCTCCTGTCCCCCGTCCCTCATCCTTTTGTCCCCTTGTCCCCCTGTCCCCCTTTGTCCTGTCCTCCTGTCCCCCTGTCCCCCTGTCCCCCTGTCCCTCTGTCCCCCTGTCCTGCGCTCCCTTATCCTCCTGTCCCTCCGTCACTCTGTCCCCCTGTCCCTCATCCTCTTGTCCCCCTGTCCCCCTGTCCTCCCGTGTCCCCCTTTCCCCTGTCCTCCTGTCCCCCCTGTCACTCTGTCACCGTGTCTGTCTGTCCCCCTGTCATCATTTCCCCCCGTCCTCCTGTCTCCCTTTCTCCTGTCACCGTGTCCCTCTGTCCCCCCTGTCCCCCTGTCCCCCTGTCCCTCATCCTCTTGTCCCTTTGTCCCCCTGTCCCCCTTTCCCCTGTCCTCCCCTGTCCCCCTGTCCCCCTGTCCCCCTGTCACCCTGTCACTCTGTCACCGTGTCTGTCTGTCCCCCTGTCCCCCTGTCCCCCTGTCCCTCATCCTCTTGTCCCCTTGTCCCCCTGTCCCCCTTTGAGCTGTCCTCCTGTCCCCCTGTCACTCTGTCACCGTGTCTGTCTGTCCCCCTGTCATCATTTCCCCCGTCCTCCTGTCTCCCTTTCTCCTGTCACCGTGTCCCTCTGTCCCCCCTGTCCCTCTGTCCCCCCGTCCCCTGTCCCCCTGTGCCCCTGTCCCTCATCCTCTTGTCCCTTTGTCCCCCTGTCCCCCTTTCCCCTGTCCTCCCCTGTCCCCCTGTCCCCCTGTCCCCCTGTCACCCTGTCACTCTGTCACCGTGTCTGTCTGTCCCCCTGTCCCCCTGTCCCCCTGTCACTCTGTCCCCCTGTCCCTCATCCTCTTGTCCCCCTGTCCCCCTGTCCTCCCGTGTCCCCCTTTCCCCTGTCCTCCTGTCCCCCTGTCACTCTGTCACCGTGTCTGTCTGTCCCCCTGTCATCATTTCCCCCCGTCCTCCTGTCTCCCTTTCTCCTGTCACCGTGTCCCTCTGTCCCCCCTGTCCCCCTGTCCCCCTGTCCCCCTGTCACCCTGTCACTCTGTCACCGTGTCTGTCTGTCCCCCTGTCCCCCTGTCCCCCTGTCCCTTTGTCCCCCCTGTCCCCCTGACCCTCTGTCCCCCTGTCCCTCTGTCCCCCTGTCCCCTATCACCGTGTCCCTCTGTCCCCTGTTCTGTCCCATTTCCCTGTCCCCCTGTCACCCTGGACCCCCCAAATTCAGCTCCACCAACCCCGAAATTTACTCCCCCCACCCCAAATCCTCCCCCTACCCCCCCCCCAAAATTGACTCCTCCAACCCCAAAATTGCCTCCCCCCGTCCCACAAACCCCAAATCCACTCCCAAAACCCCCCAAAATTTCTCTCCCCATCCCATTGCCCCCAAATCCAGACCCCTAAATCCCCCAAAACTGACTCCCCCAACCCCAAATCCACCTCCTAAACCCCCCAAAATTCAGCTCCCCAACCCCAAAATTGCCTCCCCCTAAACCCCCCAAAACTGACTCCCCCAACCCCAAAATTGACTCCCTCATCCCCAAATCCCCCCCTAAACACCCCAAAACTGACTCCCCCCATCCCACAAACCCCAAATCCAGCCCCTAACACCCCAAAATTGAATCCCCCAACCCCAAAATTCTCTCCCCTCATCCCAAATCCACCCCCTAAACCCCCCGAAATTCAGCTCCCCCCATCCCAGAAACCCCAAATCCACTCCCGAAACCCCCCAAAATTGACTCCCCCATCCCCAAATCCCCCCCTAAACCCCCCAAAATTCATCTCCCCCCACCCCAAAATCCCTTTTTTTCCCCTTTTTTCCCCCTCCCCAGATGGAGCCGGACGCCGCCCCGGTCCCGCTGTCGCCCCCCCGCCCTATTGAGATCCTACAAGTGGCGCACGGCGACCCCCGGGCCGGGCGGGGACCCCCAGAAGCTCGGGGGGTCCCCGGGGAGCCGGCGCTGGGCGCGGCTGCAGGGCTGGCGGCGCTCCCACAGCCACCCCGACACTGTCGGCGACAGCGCCGGCGACAGAGCGGGGGCAGGCGACAGGGGAGGCGACAGAGGGGTCGCCAAGGCCAGCGCGCGGCGGTCGCTGTTCCGCAGGGCGATCTCGGCGCCGTGCAAGGCGGGGAAAGGTGAGGGGACACCTGGGGACATTGGGGACAGGAGGGGACAGGAGGGGACGGGAGGGGATGTGGGGACAGGAGGGGACAGGAGGGGACAGGAGGGGACAATGGGGACAGGAGGGGACATTTGGGGACAGCAGGGGACACTTAGGGACAGGAGGGGACAATGAGGGACAGAGGGGACAGGAGGGGACAGCAGAGGACAGGAGGGGACAATGGGGGATGTGGGGACAGGAGGGGACACGAGGGGATGTGGGGACACGAGGGGACAGGAAGGGACAGTGGGGACAGGAGGGGATGTGGGGACAGGAGGGGACACTTAGGGACAGGAGGGGACAGCGAGGGACGGGAGGGGACACTTAGGGACACAGGGGACAGGAGGGGACAGGAGGGGACAATGGGGGATGTGGGGACAGGAGGGGACAGTGGGGACAGGAGGGGACAATGGGGAATGGGGGGACTGGAGGGGACACGAGGGGATGTGGGGACAGGAGGGGACAATGGTGGATGTGGGGACAGGAGAGGACACTTAGGCACAGAGGGGACAGGAGGGACAGTGGGGACTGGAGGGGACACGAGGGGATGTGGGGACAGGAGGGGACAGCAGGGGACAGGAGGGGACACTTGGGGATGTGGGGACAGGAGGGGACACGAGGGGATGTGGGGACACGAGGGGACAGGAAGGGACAGTGGGGACAGGAGGGGACACTTGGGGACAGGAGGGGATGTGGGGACATGAGGGGACATCGCAGGACAGGAAGGGACAGGAGGGGACAGTGAAGGACAGCGGGGGACGGGAGGGGACAGGAGGGGATGTGGGGACAACGGGGGACACTTGGGGACATCGGGGGGGACAGCGGGGGACAGGAGGGGACACAAGGGACACGAGGGGGCACGAGGGGACAGAGGGGGACATCAGGGGACAGCAGGGATGGCAGGGGACAGGAGGGGACAGCGGGGGACATCAGGGACAGCGAGGGACATCTGGGGACAGGAGGGGACACGAGGGACACGAGGGGACAGTGGGGGACAGGAGGGGACGGGGGGACACTTGGGGACATTGGGGGACAGCAGGGGACATCGCAGGACACGAGGGGACACGAGGGGACAGCAGGGGACAGGAGGGGACAGGAGGGGACAGCAGGGACAGAGGGGACAGCGAGGGACACTTGGGGACACCGGGGGACAGCAGGGGAGGGCTTTTGGTGCCACCCCCCTCCTGTCCCCCCACCGTGGGTGACAATGCCACCGTGTCCGCCCCCGCCCCGTTGTGTCCCCTCAGCGCCGCCCTTGGGGACATCCCCGGTGCCACCGCCCTTGGGGACATGGCCAGTGCCACCCGATGCCACCGTGTGGGACGTGTCCCAGTTCTCGCTGCTGGACGGGCACCTGGTGCCACTGCCCAGGGACAGCGACCAGGTGAGAGGGGACAGCGGGGTGGCACCTGCGGGTGGCACCTCCTGGTGTCCCCTTGGTGGCATCTCATGGTGTCACCTGGGTGGTGGCACCTCGTGGTGACACCTGGGTGGCACTTTATGGTGTCCCCTGGATGTCACTTCATGGTGCCCCCTGGGTGGCATCTCAGTGTCCCCAGGGGTGGTGGCACCTCCTGGTGTCCCCTGGGAGTGATGGCACCTCGTGGTGACACCTGGGTGGCATCTCAGTGTCCCCAGGGGTGGTGGCACTTCCTGGTGTCCCTTGGTGGCACTTTATGGTGTCCCCTTGGTGGCACCCTCCTGGTGTCCCCTCGGTGCCACCCCCTGACCCTGCTTTGTCCCCGGGGGTGGTGGCACCTCGTGGTGACCCCGTGGTGTCCCCAGGGTCCCTGGCGCAGCAGGACCCGCGCTGGCAGTGCCACCTCCGATGCCACCAACCTGGGCAGGAGGGACCCTGGTGAGGACACGGGGGGGGGATACTGGTTTGTACTGGTTTATACTGGGAGGGACTGGGTTATACTGGTTTATACTGGGAGGGGACTGGGTTATACTGGGAGGGACTGGGTTATACTGGTTTATACTGGGAGGGGCTTGGGTAATACTGGTTTATACTGGGAGGGGACTGGGTTATACTGGTTTGTACTGGGAGGGACTGGTTTATACTGGTTTATACTAGTAGGGACTGGGTTATACTGGTTTATACTGGGAGGGGATTGGGTTATACTGGTTTATACTGGGAGGGGATTGGGTTATACTGGGATGGACTTGGAGGGGATTGGGTTATACTGGGATGGACTTGGAGGGGATTGGGTTATACTGGTTTGTACTGGGAGGGACTGGGGGGGGACTGGGTTATACTGGTTTATACTGGGAGGGGATTGGGTTATACTGTGAGGGACTGGGTTATACTGGTTTATACTGGGAGGGGATTGGGTTATACTGGTTTATACTGGGAGGGACTGGGGGGGTTACTGGGGGGGTTACTGGTTTATACTGGGAGCACTGGGGGTTACTGGAGGGTTACTGGGAGTTACTGGAGGGGTTGCTGGGAGGTACTGGGAGGGAACTGGGAGGGGATTGGGTTATACTGGTTTATACTGGGGGTTACTGGTGGGTTACTGGTTTATACTGGTTCATACTGGGAGCACTGGTGGTTACTGGTTTATACTGGTGGTTACTGGGGGTTACTGGTTTATACTGGTTTATACTGGTTTATACTGGGGTTACTGGTGGTTACTGGTTTATACTGGGTTATACTGGTTTATACTGGGGTTATTGGTTTATACTGGTTTATACTGGTTTATACTGGTGGTTACTGGTTTATACTGGTGGTTACTGGGGGTTACTAGTTTATACTGGTTTATACTGGTTTATACTGGGGTTACTGGTGGTTACTGGTTTATACTGGGTTATACTGGTTTATACTGGTTTATACTGGGTTATACTGGTTTATATTGGGGTTATTGGTTTATACTGGTTTATACTGGTTTATACTGGTGGTTACTGGTGGTTACTGGTTTATACTGGTGGTTACTGGTTTATACTGGTTTATACTGGGGTTACTGGTTTATACTGGTTTATACTGGTTTATACTGGTTTATACCGGTTTATACTGGTTTATACCGGTTTATACTGGTTTATACTGGTTTATACTGGGGTTACTGGTTTATACTGGTTTATACTGGTTTATACCGGTTTATACTGGTTTATACCGGTTTATACTGGTTTATACTGGTTTATACTGGTTTGTACTGGTTTATACCGGTTTATACTGGTTTATACTGGTTTGTACTGGTTTATACTGGTTTATACTGGGGGTTTCTGGTTCTCCCCCCCAGGCCCGGACGGGCGGAGCCCCCGGGCTGAGCCCCCCCCGAGCTCCCAGCTCAGCAACGTCAAGGTGGGAACGGCCCGGCCCGGCCCGGCCACTGTCACTGTCACTGTCACTGTCACTGTCACCTTCCCTGTCACCTGTCCTTGTCTTTGTCATTGTCACTGTCACCTGTCCCTGTCACCTGTCCCTGTCCCTGTCCCCGTCATTGTCCCCTGTCCCTCTCCCTCCCCCTGTCCCCATCCCCTGTCCCCGTCCCTGTCCTTGTCACCTGTCCCTGTCCCTGTCATTGTCCCCTGTCCCTGTCATTGTCCCCCGTCCCTGTCCCCTGTCCCCTGTCCCTGTCCCTGTCATTGTCCCCTGTCCCTGTCATTGTCCCCTGTCTCTGTCATTGTCCCCTGTCCCTGTCCCTGTGTCCCTGTCCCTGTCCCTGTCCCCTGTCCCTGTCCCCATTCCCTGTCCCTGTCCCCTCTCCCTGTCCCTGTGTCCCTGTCCCTGTCCCTGTCCCTGTCCCTGTCATTGTCCCCTGTCCCTGTCCCCATTCCCTGTCCCCTGTCGCTGTTCCTGTCATTGTCCTTGTCCCCTGTCCCTGTCCCCGTCCCTGTCCCTGTCCCCATCCCTGTCCCCATCCCCTGTCCCCTGTCCCTGTCCCTGTCCCTGTCCCTGTCCCTGTCATTGTCCTTGTCACCTGTCACCTGTCCCCTGTCCCTGTCCCTGTCCCCTGTCCCTGTCCCTGTCCCTGTCCCTGTCCCTGTCATTGTCCTTGTCACCTGTCACCTGTCCCCTGTCCCTGTCCCTGTCCCCTGTCCCTGTCCCCATCCCTGTCCCCATTCCCTGTCCCTGTCCCTGTCCCCATTCCCTGTCCCTGTCCCTGTCCCTGTCCCTGTCCCTGTCCCTGTCACTGTCCCCTCTGTCCCCAGGGGCTGCTGTGGAAGAGGCTCCTCCGGGACAGGAGAGGCCGCGGTGCCACCAAAGGTGACCACGGGGTGGTGGCAGCGCCCGAGGGTGACAGGTAAGGGACGCTCCTGGCCTGGTGACACCCACCCGTGTCCCCTCAGGGTCCTGGTGACACCGCTGTCCCCTCAGTGTCACCTCAATGTCCCCATTTTGGGGTCCTGGTGACATTTCTGTCCCATTCTGGGGGGTCCTGGTGACATCTGTGTCCCTGTTTTTGGGGTCCTGGTGACATCCATGTCCCCTCAGGGTCACATTTTGGTGCCCTGGTGACATTTCTGTCCTTTTTGGTGCCCTGGTGACATTTCTGTCCCTTTTTGGGGGGTCCTGGTGCCATTTGTGTCCCCTCAGGATCACATTTTGGGGGTCCTGGTGACATTTCTGTCCCTTTTTGGCGGGTCCTGGTGACATTTCTGTCCCTTTTGAGCTCCTGGTGCCATTTCTGTCCCCTCAGGGCCCCTTTTCAGGGTCCTGGTGACATTTCTGTCCCTTTTTGGGGTCCTGGTGCCATTTGTGTCCCTATTTTCAGGCTCCTGGTGACATTTCTGTCCCCGTTTTGGTACCCTGGTGACATTTCTGTCCCTTTTGAGCTCCTGGTGCCATTTGTGTCCCCCCAGGGTCCCATTTTGGGGTCCTGGTGCCATTTGTGTCCCCTCAGGGTCCCATTTTGGGCTCCTGGTGCCATTTGTGTCCCCTCAGGGTCCCTTTTTGGGGTCCTGGTGACATTTCTGTCCCATTTTGGGCTCCTGGTGCCATTTGTGTCCCCTCAGGGTCCCCAGCCGCAGCGGGTCCCGCGAGTCCCTGGTGCCACCACCCGAGCTGGACCTCACAGGTGACAATGTCACCGTGCGGCCGGTGCACGGCAGCCTGGTGGGGGACAGGTTCTGCTTCCAGGTACGGCCCGGGGGCACCTGAACCCCAAAAAGGGACCCTCAGTGTCCCTGTCACCCTCAGTGTCCCCTCAGTGTCCCTGTCACCCTCAGTGTCCCCTTGGTGTCCCCTCAGTGTCCCTGTCACCCTCAGTGTCCCCTCAGTGTCCTGTCCCCCTTATTGTCCCTTCAATATCCTGTCGCCCTCATTGTCCTTGTCCCCTTCGATGTCCCAATCACCCTCATTGTCCCCTCACTGTCTGTCCCTCATTGTCCCCTCATTGTCCCCTCAGTGTCCCTGTCACCCTCAATGTCTCTGCCACCCTCAATGTCCCCTCAATGTCTCTGCCACCCTCAATGTCCCCTCAATGTCTCTGTCACCCTCAGTGTCCCCTCATTGTCCCCTCAGTGTCCCCATCACCCTCATTGTCCCCTCAATGTCCTGTCACCCTTAATGTCCCTACAACCCTTGATGTCCCTGTCACCCTCAATGTCCCTGTCACCCTCAGTGTCCCCTCAGTGTCCCTGTCACCCTCAATGTCCCTGTCACCCTCAATGTCCCCTCAGTGTCCCTGTCACCCTCATTGTCCCCTCTTTTTCCCCTCATTGTCCCCTCACTGTCTGTCCCTCATTGTACCCTCATTGTCCCCTTAGTGTCCCCTCAGTGTCCCCATCACCCTCATTGTCCCCTCAATGTCCTGTCACCCTCAATGTCCCTACAACCCTTGATGTCCCTGTCACCCTCAATATCTCTGCCACCCTCAGTGTCCCCTCAATGTCCCTGTCACCCTCAATGTCCCCTCAATGTCCCTGTCACCCTCATTGTCCCCTTGGTGTCCTGTCACCCTCATTGTCCCCTCATTGTCCCCTCTCTGTCCCCAGGTGATCACCCCCTGGTGCAGCCACTCCTTCAGCTGCTTCTCAGTATCTCTGCCACCCTCAATGTCCCCTCATTGTCCCCTCATTGTCCCCTCTGTCCCCAGGTGATCACCCCCGGGTGCAGCCGCTCCTTCGGCTGCTCCTCCCTGGCTGAGCGCGACCGCTGGATCGAGGAGCTGCGGCGGACAGCGCAGCCCAACAAGGTGGGGACACCTGGGGACACCTTGGGGACACCTTGGGGACACCTGGGGACACCTCGAGGACACCCTGCCACCCCCAGCCCCCTCACTGTTCTCTCCTGTCCTTGGGCTGGGTGGGGAAACTGAGGCACCAACGGCCCAGCACGGGGCGTCCTCAGTGTCCCCATGTCCCCCTCCATGTCCCCTCCTGTCCCCTCCTGGCCCCTCATGTCCCCTCCATGTGTCCCCACATCCCCTCCTGTCCCCATCCCCACCTGCCCTGTCAGAATTCCCTGTCCCCAACTCAAATCCTCCCTTGTCCTGCTTTGTCCCCTTGTCCCCTTGTCCCCTTGTCCCGTTATTCCCTTGTCCCCATTATCCCCACTGTCCCTTTGTCCCTTTGTCCCCTTGTCCCCTTGTCCCTTTTCCCAATGTCCCTTTCTCCCTTATCCCCTTATCCCCATTGTCCCCTTGTGCCATTGTCCCCATGACCCCCACCCACATCCCCCTTGTCCCCTTGTCCCCTTGTCCCTTTGTCCCTTTGTCCCTTTGTCCCCTTACCCCCATTATCCTCTTGTCCCCTTGTCCCTTTTCCCCTTTGTCCATCCCCTTTGTCCCCTGGTCCCCTTGTCCCCATGACTCCCACTCACATCCCCATTGTCCCCATTGTCCCCTTGTCCCATTGTCCCCTTGTCCCCTTGTCCATCCCCATTGCCCCCTTGTCCCTTTGTCCCCATGTCCCTCTGTCCCCTGTCCCATTATCCTCTTGTTCCCTTATCCCCATTGTCCCCTTGCCATTCCCATTGTCCCTCTGTCCCATTGTCCCCATGTCCCTCTGTTCCCTGTCCCATTATCCTCTTGTCCCCTTGCCATTCCCATTGTCCCCAATGTCCCTATGCCCCCATTGTCCCTATACCCCCATTGTCCCATTGTCCCCATTGTCCCATTGTCCCTATGTCCCCATCGTCCCTTTGTCCCCATTGTCCCATTGTCCCCTGTCCCATTATCCTCTTATCCCCATTGTCCCCTTGTCATTCCCATTGTCCCTTTGTCCCCATTGTCCCCTTACCATTCCCATTGTCCCTATGTCCCCATTGTCCCATTGTCCCCTTATCCCCATTGTCCCCTTGTCATTTTCCATTGTCCCTATGTCCCCATTGTCCCCTTGCCATTCCCATTGTCCCCATTGTCCCCATTGTCCTATTGTCCCTTGTCCCTTGTCCCACCAGGACAACTGCGAGCGCCTGGACCTCTCTCTGTCCCTGTCCCTGTTCGAGGGCCGCCACCTCCCCGCGCGCCGCCGCCTCCGCTGCCACCTCCAGCTGGACGGCGCCGTCTTCGCCCGCAGCACGGCCAAGCCGCCCGGCGACGACGGCCAACTCTTCTGGGGCGAGCTCTTCCACCTGGCCGCGCTGCCGCCGGCGCGCGCCCTCACCGTCACCTTGTGCCACCAGCAGAACCACCACGACGACCCCGCCGGGTGGCACCCGCTGGCCTCGGTCACCATCCCGCTGGCCGAGCTGGCGGCGTGGCAGCCCCTGGAGCGCTGGTACACCCTGAGCGGCGCCGGCGTGGCCGATCCGGCGCCGGCGCTGCGGCTGCGCGGGCGCTACCGGCAGGTGAGGGTGCTGCCCATCGTGCGCTACAAGGAGCTGGCGGAGTTCATCACCTTCCACTACCGCGAGCTGTGCGGGCGGCTGGAGCCGGCCATCGCCGCGCGGCACAAGGAGGAGCTGGCCGGAGCCCTGGTGCGCGTGCTGCAGAGCACCGGCAAGGCCAAGGTGGGCGGCGATGGGGTGGGGTTGGTTGGGTTGGGTTGGGTTGGGTGAGGATGGATGATGAGTTGGGTTAAGTGAATTGGGTGAGGATGGGATGGGTTGGTTGAGTTGGGTTGGGTTGGGTTGGGTTGCGTTGGGTTGGGTTGAGTTGGGATGAGTTGGGTTGGGTTGGGTTGAGTGAGGATGGGTTGAGTTGGGTGAGGTTGAGTTGGGTAGGATGAGTTGGGTTGGGTGAGGATGGGATGGGTTGGTTGAGTTGGGTTGGGTTGGGTTGCGTTGGGTTGGGTTGAGTTGGGATGAGTTGGGTTGGGTTGGGTTGAGTGAGGATGGGTTGAGTTGGGTGAGGTTGAGTTGGGTAGGATGAGTTGGGTTGGGTGAGGATGGGATAGGTTGGGTTGGGTTGGGTGAGGATGGATGATGAATTGGGTTAAGTGAATTGGGTGAGGATGGGATGGATGGGTTGGTTGAGTTGGGTTGAGTGAAGATGGGTTGGATGAATTGGGTGAGGATGGGATGGGTTGGTTGAGTTGGGTTGGGTTGGGTTGGGTTAGATGGGTTGGGATGGATGAGGTTGAGTTGGATTGGATGAATTGGGTGAGGATGGGATGGGTTGGTTGAGTTGGGTTGGGTTGGGTTAGATGGGTTGGGTTGGGATGGATGAGGTTGAGTTGGATTGGATGAATTGGGTGAGGATGGGATGGGTTGGTTGGGTTGGGTTGGGTTGAGTTGGGTTGAGTTGGGTTGGGTTGAATGAGTTGGGTGGAGTGAGGATGGGTTGAGTTGGGTTGGGTTGGGTTGGGTTGGATGAGTTGGGTTGAGTTCGGTTGAGTTGGGTTGAGATGGATGAGGATGATTTGGGTTGGATGAATTGGGTGAGGATGGGATGGGTTGGTTGAGTTGGGTTGAGTGAAGATGGGTTGGGTTGGGATGGATGAGGTTGAGTTGGGTTGGATGAGCTGGGTTGAGTGAGGATGGGATGTGTTGGGTTGGGTTGGGTTGGGATGGGATGGGATGGGTTGGATGAATTGGGTGAGGATGGGATGGGCTGGTTAAGTTGGGTTGGGTTGGGATGGGTTGAGTTGGGTTGGGTTGAATGAGTTGGGCGGAGTGAGGATGGGTTGAGTTGGGTTGGGTTGGGTTGGGTTGGATGAGTTGGGTTGAGTTGGGTTGGATGAATTGGGTGAGGATGGGATGGGTTGGTTAAGTTGGGTTGGGTTAGATGTGTTGGGTTGGGTTGGGTTGAGTGAGGATGGGTTGAGTTGGGTTGAGTTGGGTTGGGTTTTGTTGGATTGGGTTGTGTTGGGTTTTGTTGGGTTGTGTTGGATGAGTTGAGTTGAGTTGGGTTGAGTTGGCTTGGGTTGGATGAGTTGGGTTGGGTTGAGTTGAGTTGGGTTGGGTTGAGTTGGGATGGGATGGACACGTTGGGTTGGGTTGGGTTGAGTTGGGTTGGATTGGGTTGGGTTGAGTTGAGTTGAGTTGTGTTGGGTTGAGTTGAATCAGTTGCGCCACCACAGCAAACACATCAAACCCAACCCAGAAGAGCACCACAAGACCCATCATGGTTGCCCTGCTCATTTCGGTGTCCCGGGTGCCACCAACCCCTTGGGGTGTCCCAGGTGCCACCAACCCGTCCCCACCTGTCCCTGCAGTCCTTCCTGATCGACCTGGGCGTGGCTGAGCTCGACCGCCTGGACGAGCAGGAGGCGCTGATCTTCCGCGAGAACACCTTGGCCACCAAGGCCATCGACGAGTACATGAAGCTGGTGGGGGCCAAGTACCTGCAGGACACGCTGGGTACGCCCAGGGGACACGGGGACAGCCCGGGGCGTGGCAGGGGGCGGGACACCTCGGGTGGGATGGACACTGGGGTGGTGGGACACCTCGGGTGGGATGGACACTGGGGTGGTGGGACACCTCGGGTGGGATGGACACTGGGGTGGTGGGACACCTCAGCTGGGATGGACACTGGGGTGGTGGGACACCTCGGGTGGGATGGACACTGGGGTGGTGGGACACCTCAGCTGGGATGGACACTGGGGTGGTGGGACACCTCGGCTGGGATGGACACTGGGGTGGTGGGACACCTCGGGTGGGATGGACATTGGGGTGGTGGGACACCTCGGCTGGGATGGACACTGGGGTGGTGGGACACCTCGGCTGGGATGGACACTGGGGTGGTGGGACAGCCCTGACCACCCATGGGGATGTGTTGTGGGTTCCTTCTGTCCATCCCTGCCCTGATGACCACTCAGGGTCTGTGGGACGCCCCTGACCATCCATGGGGACGTGGTGATGACCCCTTGGTCACCTCATGGGTTGTGGGACACCCCTGACCATCCATGGGGACGTGGTGTGGGTTCTTCCCGTCCATCCCCACCCTGGTGACCTCTCAATCCCCTCACGAGCTGTCCCCTGTCCCCAGGAGAGGTGGTGGTGACACCTTGGTGACCTCTTTGTCCCATCATGGGTTGTGGGACACCCCTGACCACCCATGGGGACGTGTTGTGGGTTCCTCCTGTCCCTCCCTGCCCTGGTGACCACTCAGGGTCTGTGGGACACCCCCGACCATCCATGGGGACGTGGTGGTCACCCCTTGGTCACCTCATGGTCTGTGGGACATCCTTGACCACCCATGGGGACGTGTTGTGGGTTCCTCACATCCATCCCCACCCTGGTGACCTCTTGGTCCCCTCACGGGCTGTCGCCTGTCCCCAGGGGAGGTGGTGGCACAGCTCTGCAGCTCCGAGGAGAGCTTCGAGGTGGACCCCAGCAAGATCTCGGGGCTGGAGCTGTCGGAGCACCAGCAGCACCTGCGGCGGGTGTGCGAGGAGACCCTGAGGCGCATCACCGACGGCTCCGAGTGAGGGACACCTTGGGGACACCTTGGGGACACCTTGGGGACACCTGGGGACACCTGGGGTGGCATCAGGGAGGCACCAGGGCCAGGAGAACCTGGGAGGAGCTGGGACACGGCGGTGGGACAGGATGGGCACCAGGGGTTGGGGGCTGTCACTGTCCTGGGGTGGCACCAGGGTGGATCTGGGGGACAACTTTGGGGACAAAGATGGGGATGGCCTCCATGCTGGGGTGGACACCAAGATGGACCTGGGAACAAGTTTGGGGACAACCATGGGTGACAGAGATGGGGATGGACATCAGAATGGGCACCAAGATGGACCTGGGGACAAATCTGAGGACAAGGAATGGAGATGGACAGCAGGATGGACCTGGGGACAAACTGGGGACAACCATGGGGTGACAGGAATGGGGGATGGACATCAGGATGGACACCAGGATGGACATGGGGACAAGTTTGGGGACAGGGATGGGGATGGACACCAGGATGGACCTGGGGACAACTTTGGGGTGGAGATGGACACCAGGATGGATCTGGGGAGAAGTTTGAGGAAAGGGATGTGGATGGACACCAGGATGGACCTGGGGACAACTTTGGGGACAACCATGGGTGACAGGATGGAGATGGACACCAGGATGGACCGAGGGACAAATTTAGGGACAGGGATGGGGATGGACATCGGGATAGGCACCAAGATGGACCTGGGGACAAATTTAGAGACAGGGATGGTGATGGACACCAGGATGGGCCTGGGGACAAACTGGGACAACCGTGGGTGACAGGAATGGGGGATGGACATCAGGATGGACACCAGGATGGACATGGGGACAAGTTTGGGGACACGGAATGGAGATGGACACCAGGATGGACCTGGGGACAACCATGGGTGACAGGAATGGGGATGGACATCAGGATGGACACCAGGATGGACATGGGGACAAGTTTGGTGACACGGATGGAGATGGACACCAGGATGGACCTGGGGACAACTTTGGGGTGGAGATGGACAGCAGGATGGACCTGGGGACAAACTGGGGACAACCATGGGTGACAGGAATGGGGATGGACATCAGGATGGACACCAGGATGGACATGGGGACAAGTTTGGTGACACGGATGGAGATGGACACCAGGATGGACCTGGGGACAACTTTGGGGTGGAGATGGACAGCAGGATGGACCTGGGGACAAACTGGGGACAACCCTGGGTGACAGGAATGGGGATGGACATCAGGATGGACACCAGGATGGACCTGGGGACAACTTTGGGGTGGAGATGGACACCAGGATGGATCTGGGGAGAAGTTTGAGGAAAGGGATGTGGATGGACACCAGGATGGACCTGGGGACAACTTTGGGGACAACCATGGGTGACAGGATGGAGATGGACACCAGGATGGACCGAGGGACAAATTTAGGGACAGGGATGGGGATGGACATCGGGATAGGCACCAAGATGGACCTGGGGACAAATCTGAGGACAAGGAATGGAGATGGACACCAGGATGGACCTGGGGACAAACTGGGGACAACCATGGGTGACAGGAATGGGGATGGACATCAGGATGGACACCAGGATGGACATGGGGACAAGTTTAGGGACAGGGATGGTGGACAGGGATGGTGATGGACACCAGGATGGACCTGGGGACAAGTTTGGTGACACAGATGGAGATGGACACCAGGATGGACACCAGGATGGACCTGGGGACAAGTTTGGGGACAGGGATGGGTACGAACACCAGGATGGACACCAGGATGAACATGGGGACAACCTTGGTGACCCCGACGTGTCCCCTGTCCCCGGGCAGGTCCTTCCCGCCGGAGCTGGCCGAGGTGTTCGCGGCGTGGCGGGACGCGGTGCGCGGCGCGCGGCAAGGAGGACATCGGCCGGCGCCTGGTGTCGGCCTCGCTGTTCCTCCGGTTCCTCTGCCCGGCCATCATGTCCCCCAGCCTCTTCGGCCTGGTCCAGGAGTACCCCGGCGAGGCCACCGCCCGCAGCCTCACGCTGGTGGCCAAGGTCATCCAGAACTTGGCCAACTTCACCACGTAGGTGACCACCATGGGGACATCTCGGTTGGGATCTGTGACCGCTTGACC
Source organism: Setophaga petechia (assembly GCA_024362935.1). Taxonomy (NCBI): domain Eukaryota; kingdom Metazoa; phylum Chordata; class Aves; order Passeriformes; family Parulidae; genus Setophaga; species Setophaga petechia. The sequence goes on from JANCRA010000383.1 coordinate 38,207, forward strand.
ATGACCATGATGATGACCCCAGGCTGTGGTGGTGACCCCATGACCATGATGGTGACACCAGACCATAGTGATGACTCCTTGACCATGACCATGGTGGTGACCCCAGACCATGGTGGTGACCCCCATGACCATGATGGTGACCCCAGACCATGGTGATGCCTCCTTGACCATGACCATGATAGTGACCCCAGACCATGGTGGTGACCCCTGACCATGACAGTGACTCATGACCATGGTGGTGACCCCTTGACCATGATGATGACCCCAGACCATGATGGTGACCCCTTGACCATGATGATGACCCATGACCATGTCAGTGACTCCAAACCATGGTGGTGACCCCTTGACCATGCCAATGACCCATGACCATGATAGTGGACCAAGTGACCATGGTCATGACCTTGACCAAGATGATGACCCATGACCATGCGTGGTGACCCCTTGACCATGACCATGGTGGTGATCTTGACCATGCCAATGACCCATGACCATGATAGTGGACCAAGTGACCATGGTCATCACCTTGACCAAGATGATGACCCATGACCATGGTGATGACCCTTTGACCATGGTGATGACCCTTTGACCATGACCATGGTGGTGACCCCTTGACCATGCCAATGACCCATGACCATGATGCTGGACCAAGTGACCATGGTGGTGACCCATGACCATGGTCATGACCTTGACCATGCCAATGACCCCTGGACCATGCCAATGACCCATGACCATGGTGGTGGACCAAGTGACCATGGTCATGACCTTGACCATGATGATGACTCATGACCATGATGCTGGACCAAGTGACCATGCCAATGACCCATGACCATGATGCTGGACCAAGTGACCATGCCAATGACCCCTTGACCATGCCAATGACCCCAGACCATGATGCTGGACCAAGTGACCATGCCAATGACCCATGGCCATGGTGGTGACCCCTTGACCATGCCAGTGACCCCAGACCATGATACTGCACCAAGTGACCATGCCAATGACCCCTTGACCATGCCAATGACCCCAGACCATGATGCTGGACCAAGTGACCATGCCAATGACCCCTTGACCGTGGCGTTGACCCCAGGTTCGGCGACAAGGAGCCCTACATGACCTTCATGAACGACTTCCTGGAGCACAACTGGGCCACCATGACCGAGTTCCTGCAGGCCGTGGCCGCGCCCGAGGCCAGCGCCCACACGGCCACCTACGAGGGCGTGGTGGACCTGGCGCTGGAGCTGGCCACGCTGCACCTGCTGCTCTGCGACATCTTCTCCAGCCTCCACCAGGTGCCACCACCGCCGCCCCCTCTGTCCCCGCTGTCACCTCCTTGTCCACCGGTGTCCAGCTGTAATGTCCCTGTGGTGTCCTCCAGGCCACGCAGGAGGAGCTGGAGCCGCTGCCCACCATCCTCAGGGCCATCAGGGAGGGGACGCCTGTCCCTGTGTCCGTCCGCCTCAGCTCCACCGCCAGGAGGTACCCAGGGACAGCTGGGGACATCTGGGGACACATGGGGACATCTGGGGACATCTGGGGACATCTGGGGATGTCTGGGGACAGCTGGGGACACCTGGGGACACCTGGGGACATCTGGGGACATCTGGGGACACCTGGGGACATCTGGGGATGTCTGGGGATGTCTGGATGGAGATGGGGCAGCCCCAATGTGACCGGGATGAGGGGACTCCAAATCCTGGTGGGATGGGATCCATCTCCTGACCCCAAATGGGACCAGAGGGACCCCAAATCATGGTGGAATCTGAGGGACCCCAAACCCTGGTGGGATCTGAGGGACCTCAGACCCTGGTGGGATGGGATCCATCTCCTGACCCCAAATGGGACCCCAAATCATGGTGAGATCTGAGGGACCCCCAAATCCTGGTGGGATCGGAGGGACCACAAATCTTGGTGGGATCACAGAGAGCCCAGATCCTGGTGGGACCAGAAGGACCCCAAATCATGGTGGGATCACAGAGACCCCAGATCCTGGTGGGATCTGAGGGACCCCAAATCCTGATGGGACCAAAAGGACCCCAAATCCTGGTGGGATCTGAGGGACCCCAAATCGTGGTGGGATCTGAGGGACCCCAAATCTTGGTGGCATCTGAGGGACCCCAAATCCTGGTGGGATGGGATCCATCTCCTGACCCCAAATGGGATCTGAGGGACCCCAAACCGTGGTGGGACCAGAAGGACCCCAAATCTTGGTGGGATCTGAGGGACCCCAAACCCTGGTGGGACCAAAAGGATCCCAAATCCTGATGGGATCTGAGGGACCTCAGACCCTGGTGGGATGGGATGCATCTCCTGACCCCAAATCCTGGTGGGATCACAGAGACCCCAAACCCTGGTGGGACCAGAGGGACCCCAAATCTTGGTGGGACCACAGGGACCCCAAATCCTTGTCCTCTTGTCCCCTTGTCCCTTTGTCCCTCTCTCCCCACTCACACCCCCATTGTCCCCATTGTCCCCATTGTCCCCTTTGTCCCCTTGTTCCCTTGTCCCTCTCTCCCCACTCACACCCCCCATTGTCCCATTGTCCGTCTGTCTGTCCCCAGCCCCTCGGAGCCCCCCAGGCCAGGTTTCCTCCCCCCTCGGGACCTCCCCAAGCGCAGCCCCATTGTCCCCATTGTCCCCATTGTCCCCTTGTCCCTCTCTCCCCACTCACACCCCATTGTCCCATTGTCACCATTGTCCCCATTGTCCCCATTGTCCCTTTGTCCCCTGGTCCCTCTGTCCCCACTCACACCCCATTGTCCCCATTGTCCCCATTGTCCCCATTGTCCCCATTGTCCCCATTGTCACTTTGTCCCTCTGTCCCTCCCTCCCCACTCACACCCCATTGTCCCCATTGTCCCCATTGTCCCCATTGTCCCTTTGTCCCCTGGTCCCTCTGTCCCCACTCACACCCCCATTGTCCCCATTGTCCCTTTGTCCCTATGTCCCATTGTCCCCATTGTCCCCATTGTCCCCATTGTCCCCATTGTCCCCTTGTCCCTCTCTCCCCACTCACACCCCCATTGTCGCCATTGTCCCCATTGTCCCCATTGTCCCACTGTCCGTCTGTCTGTCCCCAGCCCCTCGGAGCCCCCCAGGCCGGGTTTCCTCCCCCCTCGGGACGTCCCCAAGCGCAGCCCCATTGTCCCCATTGTCCCTTTGTCCCTATGTCCCATTGTCCCCATTGTCCCCATTGTCCCCATTGTCCCCATTGTCCCATTGTCCCCATTGTCCCCATTGTCCCCATTGTCACTTTGTCCCCTTGTCCCTCTGTCCCCACTCACACCCCATTGTCCCCATTGTCCCCATTGTCCCCATTGTCACCATTGTCCGTCTGTCTGTCCCCAGCCCCCTCGGAGCCCCCCAGGCCGGGTTTTCTGCCCCCTCGGGACCTCCCCAAGCGCAGCCCCCTCCTCAAGAGCCAATCCCTGACCAGCGTCCGCCGCCTCCGCGCCCACGACGAGGCCACCACGACAACGGCGGTGCCACCCCCAGTGCCACCCCCGGTGCCACCCGCGGGGACACCCCCGGGGACACCCCCGGGGACACCCCCGGGGACACCGGAGCCCGTCCCGGTCCCGGCGCGGCGCCGCCGCCACGTCCAGCGCACCCAGAGCGTGCCAGCGCAGGGCAAGGGGACACGGTGCCCCACCCGAGGGTGACAGCGCCATGGCCGAGGTGACACCGCCACCCGCCCGGGGGTGGCACCGGGGCACCGGTGACCGGGGATGGCCCGGTGAGTGTCGGGGGGGGACACGGTGGCACCGGGGGTGGAGATGCCCGGTGGGGTGGGCATGGTCCAAGGGGTTTGGTGGCACTAACTGGGTTCTGGCGACATTGACCAGGGTCTGGTGGCATTAACCAGGGTGTGGTGGCACTAATCCAGGTGTGGTGGCACTAATCCAGGTGTGGTGGCACTAAGTGGGGTGGGCACTGGTGGGCCAAGGGGTCTGGTGGTATTGATGGGGTTGTGGTGACATTAATGGGGCTCAGGTGGCACTAACAGGGGTGTGGTGGCACTAATGGAAATGTGGTGGCACTGATTGAGGTTCTGGTGGCATTAATGGGGATGTGGTGGCACCAATGGAGGTGTGGTGGGATTAACGGGGGTGTGGTGGCATTAACGGGGGTGTGGTGGCATTAATGGAGGTGTGGTGGCACTAACTGGAGTGTGGTGGCACTAATGGAAGTGTGGTGGCACTGATTGAGGTTCTGGTGGCATTAATGGGGATGTGGTGGCACTAACTGAGGTGAGGTGGCACTAATGGCAGTCTGGTGACATTAATTGGGGTCTGGTGGCACTAACGGGGTTCTGGTGGCACTAATCAGGGTGTGGTGGCACTAACGGGGTTCTGGTGGCACTAATCAGGGTGTGGTGGCACTAACGGGGTTCTGGTGGCATTAATGGCGGTGTGGTGGCACTAACTGGGATGTGGTGGCACTAACGGAGTTCTGGTGGCATTAATAGAGGTGTGGTGGCACTGATTGGGATTTGGTGGCACTACCGGGATTCTGGTGGCTCTAACGGGGTTCTGGTGGCTCTAACGGGGTTCTGGTGACATTAACCGGGGTTCTGGTGGCACTAACGGGGATTCTGGTGGCACTAACTGGGGTTCTGGTGGCACTAACTGGGTTCTGGTGGCACTAACGGGTTCTGGTGGCACTAATCAGGGCGTGGTGGCACTAACGGGTTCTGGTGGCACTAACGGGGTTCTGGTGGCACTAATCAGGGCGTGGTGGCACTAACGGGTTCTGGTGGCACTAACGGGTTCTGGTGGCACTAACGGGGTTCTGGTGGCACTAACGGGTTCTGGTGGCACTAACGGGTTCTGGGGCCCTACCGGGGTTCTGGTGGCACTAACGGGGTTCTGGTGGCACTAACGGGTTCTGGTGGCACTAACGGGGTTCTGGTGACATTAACGGGGATTCTGGTGGCACTAACGGGGTTCTGGTGGCACTAACGGGGTTCTGGTGGCACTAACGGGTTCTGGTGACATTAACCGGGGTTCTGGTGGCTCTAACTGGGTTCTGGTGGCACTAACTGGGGTTCTGGTGGCACTAATCAGGGCGTGGTGGCACTAACGGGTTCTGGTGACATTAACCGGGGTTCTGGTGACATTAACCGGGGTTCTGGTGGCACTAACGGGGTTCTGGTGGCACTAACGGGGTTCTGGTGACATTAACCGGGGTTCTGGTGGCACTAACGGGGTTCTGGTGGCACCACTAACTGGGTTCTGGTGGCACTAACGGGTTCTGGTGGCACTAACGGGGTTCTGGTGGCACTCACCGGCTGTCCCCGTTGTCGCAGCCCCGGGGGAAGCTCCGCTCGTCGGCGTCGCTGCCCCGCAAGCCTCGGTGCCGTGGCAGCGCCTGGCCGAGGACGCGGCGGCACCGGGGGAGCTCTACGGGCTCAGGCCGCTCGAGAAGGTAACGGGGGGGACAGTCCCGGGGTCCCCCGGTGTCCTCGGTGTCCCCCGGTGTCCCCCGGTGTCCCTGTCCCGGTGTCCCCCGGTGTCCCCGTCCCGGTGTCCTCCCGATGTCCCCAAGTGTCCCCATCCCGATGTCCCCAGCACGGGTGGCTGCGGGAGGAGGTGACCAGGGCTGGGTGACACCTCCCGGTAACGTCAACTTCGGTGTCCCCCGGTGTCCCTGCCCCGGTGTCCCCAACCCCCGGTGTCCCACGGTGTCCCCCAAGCCCCGGTGTCCCTGTCCCGGTGTCCCCAGCACGGGTGGCTGCGGGAGAAGGTACCGGGGGTGGGTGACACCTCTCGGTACCCTCCCGGTAACCTCATCCCCGATGTCCCCCCGGTGTCCCCAAACCCCTGTAACTCCCATTACCCCCGGTATCCCCGGTGTCGCCCGGGTGTCCCCAAACCCCTGTAACTCCCGTTAACCCCGGTGTCCCCCGGTGTCCCCGGTGTCCCCAATGTCCCGGTCCCGGTGTCCCCAGCACGGGCGGCTGCTGGAGGCGCTGCGGGAGGAGCGGGCGGTGTCCCCAAACCCCGGTGTCCCCCGGTATCCCCGGTGTCCCCCGGTGTCCCCGGTGTCCCCAATGTCCCGGTGCCGGTGTCCCAGCACGGGCGGCTGCTGGAGGCGCTGCGGGAGGAGCTGGCGGAGCTGCGGGAGCGCCTGGAGCGGGCGGAGGCGCGGGCGGCGCGGGCGGAGCTGCAGCACCGGGAGCGCCTGGAGCGGCTGCGGGGGCAGCTGGACGAGGGCAACGCCCGAGCCGCCAACCTGGCGGCCAGGTGGGCACGGGGACCCCAAAATGGGGTGGGGGGTCCCGAAAATGGGGTGAGGGACCCCGAAAATGAGGTGGGGGACCCCGAAAATGGGGTGGGGGGCCCCGAAAATGGGGGGTGGGGCACACCTGGGATGTCAATGAACTCGGGGGACCCCAAATCGGGGGACGAGGGCAACGCCCGAGCCGCCAACCTGGCAGCCAGGTGGGCATGGGGACCCCAAAAATGGGGTGGGGGGTTCCGAAATGGGGTGGGGGATCCCAAAAATGGGGTGAGGGACCCCGAAATGGGGTGGAGGCGTCCTAAAATTGGCTTGAGAACCTCGTAATTTGGGGGAAACACCCCGAAATTGGGGTGGGGGACGAGGGCAACGCCCAAGCCACCAACCTGGCGGCCAGGTGGGCATGGGGACCCCAAAAATGGGGTGGGGGACCCCAAAATGGGGTGGGCGACCCCAAAAATGGGATGGAAGACCCCAAAAATGGGGTGGGGCACACCTGGGGTGTCACTGAACTCGGGGGGACCCCAAATCGGGGGACGAGGGCAACGCCCGAGCCGCCAACCTGGCAGCCAGGTGGGCACGGGGACCCCAAAAATGGGGTGGGGGACCCCGAAAATGGGGTGGGGGATCCCGAAAATGGAGTGGGCGACCCCTAAAATGGGGTGGGGGCGTCCTAAAATTGGGTTGAGAACCTCGAAATTTGAGGGAAACGCCCCGAAATTGGGGGTGGGGGACGAGGGCAACGCCCGAGCCGCCAACCTGGTGACCAGGTGGGCATGGCCAGTTTGTCCCAGTTTGTCCCAGTTTGTCCCAGTTTGGCCCCAGTGTGGGGTTCCAATTTTGTCCATCTCAGTTTCCCAGTTTGTCCCAGTTTGGAGTCAGAGTTTGGTCCCAGTTTGGTTCAATTTTGGGGGTCCCAGTCTGTCCAGTCCATCCCAGTCCATCCCAGTCCATCCCAGTCCATCCAAGTTTATCCCAGTCCATCCCAGTTTGTCCCAGTCCATCCCAGTTTGTCCCAGTCCATCCCAGTTTTTCCCAGTTTGTCCCAGTCTGTCCCAGTTTATCCCAGTCTGTCCCAGTTTGTCCCAGTCCATCCCAGTCCATCCCAGTTTGTCCCAGTCTGTCCCAGTCTGTCCCAGTCCATCCCAGTCCATCCCAGTCTGTCCCAGTCCATCCCAGTCTATCCCAGTCTGTCCCAGTTTGTCCCAGTCCACCCCAGTCCATCCCAGTTTGTCCCAGTCCGTCTCAGTCTGTCCCAGTCCATCCCAGTCCATCCCAGTCCGTCCCAGTTTGTCCCAGTCTGTCCCAGTCCATCCCAGTCCGTCCCAGTCCATCCCAGTCCATCCCAGTCTGTCCCAGTCTGTCCCGTTCCTGTCCCGTTCCTGTCCCCAGGCTCACGGCGGCCGAGGGCAGCCGCAGGAAGGACCTGGAGAGGCTGAAAAGCAGCGAGGAGAGAGAGAGAGAGCTGGTGACACCTGCCAGGGGACAGCGGGGACACTGCCAGGGGACACTGGGGACACTGGGGACACTGGGGACATTGGGGACACTGGGGACACTGGGGACATTGGGGACATTGGGGACATTGGGGACATTGGGGGGATTGGGGACAGAGGGGACATTGGGGACATGAAGGGATGTTGGGGGGACATTGGGGAGGATTGGGGACATTGGGGGCACTGAGGGGACATTGGGGACATTGGGGACACTGGGGGGACACAGAGGGGACACTGGGGACACACGGGGGACATTGGGGTACTGGGGACATTGGGGGCACTGAGGGGACATTGGGGACACTGGGGACACTGGGGAGACTGGGGACATTGGGGACATTGGGGACACTGAGGGGACACTGGGGGGACATTGGGGACATTGGGGACACTGGGGGCGCTGGGGACACTGGGGACAATGGGGACATTGGGGACAATGGTGGCACTGAGGGGACATTGGGGACTCTGGGGGGACATTGGGGACACTGAGGACAGTAGGGGACACTGGGGGGACACTGGGGACACTGGGGGACACAGGGGGGACACAGAGGGGACATTGGAGACATTGGGGACACTGGGGGACATTGAAGTGACCCCTCGGTGTCCCCTCTGCAGGAGCGGCGCCTCTCGGGGCTGGAGCAGGAGCTGCGCAGGGCCTGGGGCCACCTCCATGTCCCCAAGGTGTCCCCAAGGTGTCACCACGAGGTTGACAATGACAGCGACGCCACCAGCGTGTGACACCAAATGTCCCCAAGATGTCCCCAAGGTGTCCCCAAGGTGTCACTGCCACCCCTCCCAGTGTCACGGGAATAAACGATGCCGTTGTCACCAGTGCTGTCCCCAGCTCATTGGGGACACTTGGGGACATCCCCCTGTGACCCCACACGGTGTCCCCATGCTGTCCCCTTGATGTCCCCAGTGTCCTCATGGTGTCCCCAGTGTCTCCCCAGTGCCATCCCAGTGTCGCCTTGATGCCACCGTGGTGTCCCCTTGATGTCCCCAGTGTCCCCTCAATGTCCCCTTGATGCCACCGTGGTGTCCCCTTGATGTCCCCAGTGTCCCCCTCAGTGTCCCCATGGTGTCCCCTTGATGCCACCATGATATCCCCAGTGTCCCCACAATGTCCCCTTGATGCCACCATGATGTCCCCAGTGTCCCCTCAATGTCCCCAGTGTCTCCCAGTGTCACCCCAGTGTTCCCCTCAGTGTCCCCAATGTGTCCCCAGAGCCATCCCAGTGTCCCCAATGTGTCCCCAGTGCCCCCCCAACGTCCCCTTGATGCCACCACGGTGTCCCCTCAGTGTCCCTTCACTGTCCCTCAGTGTCCCCCTTTTGCCTCATGTTAGGGGGACATTGGGGACATTTTTTAGGAGCTTTGGTGACATTTTTTGTGGACATTTGGGGACATTTTTGGGGGACATTTGGGGACATTTTTTTGTGGACATTTGGGGACTTTTTTGGGGGACATTTGGGGACATTTTTTGTGGACATATGGGGACGTTTTGTTGGGGTCAGCCCCGATTTTGGGGTTTTTATTTGGGGGTGCCGGGTTTTTTGGGGTGCCACAGGTGCCCGGGGATGGTGAAGGTCTTGATGTCCCCCTAAACCCCCTTTTAGGTGTCCCCAAATGTCCCCAAATATCCCCAAATGTCCCCATAATCGCTGACATAAATCCCACACAACGGGATCGTTTTTGGGGTCATTTTTTGGGATTTTTACCCCAAATTTTTTTGGGGTTCCGGGTTTTTTGGGGGTGCCATGCTCTGGAGGGTGGCACAGGTGTCCCTAGGAGGGGATGGCACCCCCTGAACCCATCCCAGGTGTCCCCAAATGTCCCCAAACATCCCCAATCCCCGTTACCCAATAACACAAATCGCACACACACCGGGATCGGTTTTTGGGGTCACCCCGTCCCCATTTTTGGGGTTTTTACCCCAAATTTTTTGGGGTCCCAGGTTTTTTGGGGGTACTATCCCCTGGAGGGTGGCACAGGTGTCCCTAGGAGGGGATGGCACCCCCTGAACCCATTCCAGGTGTCCCCAAATGTCCCCAAACATCCCCAAATCCCCATTAATAACGACACCGATGTTTTTTGGGGTCAGCCCCGATTTTGGGGTTTTTATTTGGGGGTGCCGGGTTTTTTGGGGTGCCACAGGTGCCCGGTGATGGTGAAGGCTTTGATGTCCCCCCTAAACCCCATAAACCCCCCTTTGGTGTCACCCTAATGTCCCCAACATCCCCAATAACACCAATCACACACCGGGGTCAGTTTTTGGGGTCAGCCCCGATTTTGGGGTTTTTATTTGGGGGTGCCGGGTTTTTTTTGGGGTGCCACAGGTGCCCGGGGATGGTGAAGGCGTCCACGCTGCCGCTCATGGGAGGGGATGGCACCCCCTGAACCCATCCCAGGTGTCCCTAATGTCCCCAAATGTTCCCAAAGTCCCCAAATCTCCCCATTATCGCTGACAGAAGTCCCACACAACGGGATCGTTTTTGGGGTCATTTTTTGGGGTTTTTACCCCAAATTTTTTTGGGGTGCTGGGTTTTTTGGGGTGCCACAGGTGCCCGGGGATGGTGAAGGTCTTGATGTTCCCCTAAAGCCCTTTTAGGTGTCCGAATGTCCCCAAACATCCCCAAATCCCCATTAATGACGACACCGATGTTTTTTGGGGTCAGCCCCGATTTTGGGGTTTTTATTTGGGGGTTCCGGGTTTTTTGGGGGTGCCATGCCTGGAGGGTGGCACAGGTGCCTGGGGATGATAAAGGAACCCCCCAAACCCCTTCAATGCCCACTTTAATGTCCCCAAACATCCCCAAATCCCCGTTACCAATAACACCAATCACACACCGGGATCAGTTTTTGGGGTCAGCCCCGATTTTGGGGTTTTTATTTGGGGGTGCCGGGTTTTTTGGGGTGCCACAGGTGCCCGGGGATGGTGAAGGCGTCCCCTCAATGTCCCCAAATGTCCCCAAACATCCCCAAATCCCCGTTACCAATAACACCAATCACACAATGAATTGTTTTTTGGGGTCAGCCGCGATTTTGGGGTTTTTTATTTGGGGGTGCCGGGTTTTTTGGGGTGCCACAGGTGCCCGGGGATGGTGAAGGCAACCCAGGGAAGGGATGGCACCTCCTGAACCCATTCCAGGTGTCCCCAAACATCCCCAAACATCCCCAAACCCCCATTAATAATGACACCGATGTTTTTTGGGGTCAGCCCCGTGTTTGGGGTTTTTATTTGGGGGTGCCGGGTTTTTTGGGGTGCCACAGGTGCCCGGGGATGGTGAGGGCCTGGATGTCCCCCTACACCCCTTTTAGGTGTCCCCAATGTCCCCAGGGTCCCCAAACATCCCCAATAACACCAATCACACACCGGATCAGTTTTTGGGGTCAGCCCCGCGTTTGGGGTTTTTATTTGGGGGTGTCAGGTTTTTTGGGGTGCCATCCCTGAAGGGTGGCACAGGTATCCCTGGGAGGGCATGGCACCCCCTGAACCCATTCCAGGTGTCCCCCAAATATCCTCATGTCCCCAAATCTCCCCAAATCCCCATTAATGACGACACTGAGGTTTTTTTGGA